>JAQQSV010001151.1:15921-34353 GCA_028646515.1 Pseudochirops corinnae
ATTCACATTTCTCTAGAGGGAGAGGGACAGGGTGGAGAGTGTTTGGGGGGGCAGGATAGGAAGAAGGGACATGTAATCAGATTCCCATGGTGTGCTCACTGTGGAGAGGTTCTGCTTAATTTCACATGTTCAGCCTGTATTTGATTGCTTGTCCTTCCAGTGGGGGTGGGTGGCGAAGGAGGAGAAAAAAAACTGGAATCTGGCGTTCCATAATCAAATTTTATGAATGTGTATCTATCTATCTATCTATCTATCTATCTATCTATCTATCTATGCAATTATTATTATTATTATTATTATTATTATTGACTACATCCAACTGGAACTTGAGATACACAGGCACTGTGGTTGAGAGATCCATCCTGCCCTACCAAAAAGTGACATGCCTTTTTTTGCATCTATATACACTAGGGAAATTGGTCTATAAATTTCTTTCTCTGTTTTGGCTCTTGTCAGTTTAGATATCAGTACCATATACATATCATAAAAAGAATTTGGCAGGATCTTTCTTTACCAATTTTCGCCAATAGTTTATAAAGTATTGGAAATAATTGGTCTTTTAATGTTTGATATAATTTGCTTTTAAATCCATCTGGCCCTGGAGATTATTTCCTAGGTAGTTCATTGATGATTTGTTCTATTTCTATTTTCTGAGATGAGGCTGTTTAAGTATTTTACTTCCTCGTCAGTTCATCTGGGCTATTTATATTTTTGTAAATATTCATCTATTTCACTTAAAGTTTCTAATTTGTATGTGTATAATTGGTTAAAATCATTCCTAATCATTTTTCAATTTCCTCTTCATTGGAGGCAAATTCACACATTTTATTTTTGATATGGGTAATTTGCTTTTCTTCTTTATTTTTCAAATCAAATTTACTAAAGGCTTAGCAATTTTACTTTTTTCATAAAAGCAACTTTTAGTTTTATTGATTAGTTCAATAGATATTTTTCTAATTTTAATTTTATTCATCTCTCCTTTGTTATTCAGTATTTCTAATTTGATATTTAATTGGGGATTTTCAATTTGTTGTTTTTCTAGCTTTTTCAGTTTCATGCACAATTCATTGATCTCTTTTTTCTCTATTTTATTAATGTAAGCTTTCATAGATGTAAAACTTCTCCTAATAACTGCTTTTACTGAATCCCATAAAATTTGGTAAGTTATCTCATTTTTGTCATTCTTCTAAATTGATTGTTTCTGTTAGTTAGTAATCGTTTCTATGATTTGTTACTTCACGCACTCATTCTTTAGGATTAGATTGTTTAGTTTCCTATTTGTTTTTATCTAATTTTCCCTGGTCCTTAATTACATGTATTTTTTGTTGCATCATTATCTGAAACAGATGCATTTAATATTCCTGTCTTTATGCATTGGATTGTGAGGATTTTATGCCCTAGTACATGGTCATTTTTTTTTTCCTTTGTGCCATGTACCACTGAGAAGAAGGTGTATTCCTTTTTATTCCACTCATTTTTCTCCAGAGGTCTTTCATATCTACCTTCTCTAAAATTCTATTCAACTCCTTAATTTCTTTCTTGTTTGTTTTCAAGGTTAGAATTATCAAGTTAAGAGAAGGGGAGGTTGGGGCCCCCTACTAGTATATTTTTGTTATCTGTTTCTTCCTCTAACTCCCTTAGCTTCTCCTGTAAGAATTTGGATGCTATACCACTTGGTGCATGCATGTTTAATATTGATATTACTTAAGTGTCATTGGTGAGTTTTAGCAGGGTATATTTTCCTCCCTTAACTTTTTAAATTAGATCTGTTTTTGCTCTTGCCTTGTCTGAGATTAGGATTGCTACTCCTGCTATTTTTACTTTAGCTGAAGGATAATATATCCTACTCTAGGCTCTTACCTTTATCCTCTGTGTATCCCCCATTCCAAATGTGATTCTTGTAAACAACATATTGTAGGATTATGATTTTTAATTCATTCTGCTATTTACCTTTGTTTTATGGGATAGTTCATCCCATTCACATTCAGTTACAATTACTATGTGTGGCTTTCTATCTATCCTATTCCCTCTC
Organism: Pseudochirops corinnae; assembly: GCA_028646515.1. Taxonomy (NCBI): domain Eukaryota; kingdom Metazoa; phylum Chordata; class Mammalia; order Diprotodontia; family Pseudocheiridae; genus Pseudochirops; species Pseudochirops corinnae. Next base: position 17,954 of record JAQQSV010001151.1, read on the forward strand.
CTTTTTATGTTTTTTCCCCTCCCTTTTCCCTTCCCCTCCTCAAGACTTTAGCTTTTGTCCACCACCTCCTTCAATATTCCCTCCCTATATGCCTTTCCAGTTTCCTACCATTTTCCTTAGTACTTATTCCCTCCATCTTAAACAACCCCTTCTTTCCCTCTACTCCAGTGTTTTTCTGCCTCTTCATGGGGCATAATTTATCCTTTTCTGCCTCCTCCTTTCCTCTTTTCCCAATAAAATTCCTTTGAACCCCTTTATTAGGTTTTTATTTTACTATCACATAAGTTAATTGATACCCATAATATCTATCTAGGCATGTCTCTTTTAAATGTCATGATAATTATTCAGTTCTCAATATTAACAGATATTAACATCACATATAGGGATGGGGACAATTTGCTCTTATAAAATAACAAGGTGTGTGTGTGTGTATGTGTGTGTGTGTGTTTGCTGTTTACCTTTTTATGTCTCTCTTAAGTTTTGTATTTGAAGACCAAGTTTTTCATTTAGCTCTGGCCTTTTTGTCAGGAAGTTCTGGAAGTCCCTTATTTCATGGAATAACCATCTCCTTGACTAAAAGATTATGCTCAATTCTGCTGGGTAGTTAACCCTTGTTTCTAGTGTAAGTTCTTTTGCCTTACAACACATCATATTCCAATCCCTCTGATATTTTAATGTAGAAGGTGCAAAGTCTTTGATCCTAACTGTAGTTCCCCGGTATTTGAATTGTTTCTTTCTGGCTACTTGCAGTATTTTCTCCTTGACCTGATAATTCTTGAATTTGGCTTCTATATTCCTTGGAATTTTCACTTTGGGATCTCTTTCAGGAGGAAAATAGTGGATTCTTTCAATGACTATTTTATCATCTTTTTCTATGGCCTCAGTGCTGTTTTCTTGGAAGAAACTGTCCAGGCTCTTTTTAATCATGGTATTCCATTCGACCAATAATTCTTAGATAAGCTCTTCTATCTCTGTTTTCCAGGTCAGTTGTTTTTCATTGAGATATTTTACATTTTCTTCTTTTTTCATTCTTTATATTTTGCTTGACTTATTCTTAATGGCTCATAGTGTCATTAACTCCAACTTGTCTCATTCTAATTTTTAGAAAATTGTTTTCCTCAATTAATTTTGCACCTCTTTTTCCATTTGGCCAATTTTTCCTTTTAAAGAGTTGTTTTTGGCAATTAGGTTTTTATCTCCTTTTCCATTTGGTTACTTTTTAAGGAGTTGTTTTCGTCAATGAAATATTTATTTTTTCTGTTTTGGCAATTGTGTTTTTTTTAAATAATTAGTCAATTTATCTTCTGCCTCTCCAATTTGGCTTTTAAAATCTTTTTTGAGCTGTCCTAAGAATGCTTTTAGGACTTGAGACCAACTCATATTCCCTTTTGAATTTTTGTATATGAATATAGGGTCAATGCTGTCCTTTTCTGATTTTGGTTCTTTCTGCTCTATAGTTTTTGATTTTCCAGTTTGTTTTTTGCCCATTGTGATTGCCCCTTTCTTGACTTTTTAAGTGGATCTCTTCTAGGTCACAGAGGTCTCTGGCCCATGCTTCTTATACTGGAAGGTAGGGACCTGGTTACTTGCTTTGTGTGTTGTGGTTTCTGCTTCTGTCAGTTAAAGGCTATGTAATGCTGTATGTTACTTTAGTCCTGAGCTGGAGCTGACTGGTGATTGCCAAGACCTAGGCCAGTGCCAGGACTTTCCGTGTTTCCCCTGGATTACACTTAATCTCAAAGCAGTTGTAGGGGAGAGGTGGTCTGACCACTTCACTTCTGCCCCTTGAGTAGATCTCAGGTGGGCTCAGCCACTATTAGCCAGTGCTGCACTGGTGTCTGCTGATTCCCTTGGTTGTCTGAACACACACCTGGGGTTCTGCTATTGCTGCTTTCTGCCTCCACCCTCCTGAGGTTCAGGATAACCTTCTATGACACCTACTGTCATGCACTGATCCCCTATACTCACAGAATAACCACAATTACAGTCTTCCTGTAGACTCCCCAAGACTCTCACTAGTTCCACTATCTCAGGATTTTACCCCGACATAGTATTCTCTGGGTTTTTCGAGGTCAACAAAAAGTGGGGGATGAGAGTACCTAAGATTTACTCTGTCATCTTGGCTTCTGGAGTTTCAGGTAGGTGATTTTTAAACATCTAGACTGCGGGCTGATAGCCCCAGGAGTACCTGTTGCCACTGCCATATTTGCTGCTCTTGTCTCTTACTCAGCTCTGACAGATCCCTGTCCTGTGATGAGAGGTCTGGAAATTTCCCTGTGGAGGGTGAATCAGTGCACCCAGGCTCTCTCTGGCTCCAGAGTCTCTGCTGGTTCAGCTCTGCATGCTTCACTCTGCACTCCCCCTGACCAGTGCAACAGTTCCTACCCACTTGATTTTCCACACTTTCCTGACCTGAAAATCTGCCACACTTCTTCTCCCAATGGATTCTGCCACTCTAAAATCCATTCAGATTCACTTTTTAGAGGTAACTGAAGGAATTCATGGGCCAACTCAGGTGATTCCCTGGTTTCATTCTGCCACCTTGGCTCCACTCCCAGCAATTCAAATAATGTTTTTAAATACATACAACAAAACACCCAAGATTATAAAGCTAGTGGTTGTCTGAGGATTGTATTCAAACTTAGGTATTCCTGACTCCTGGTCTGATGCTCTATCCACTTTGCCCACCTTGCAGGCCATTGTATAGGTACAAATTCTTCAATCATTTCAGTATTATGATTAGTCCCTCCACTACAACAGATAACAGCACCTTTGTGGTTTAGTAGGTAGACTTTGTTAATCCCTTGTACCTAAAAAGTGTTTACATTAGTAATGTTTTTCTTTGAATTTAAATAGGTAGGTCTTGAAGTGGCAAGCCTACAAATCACCAGAGGGAACATAATCAAGGGCTATAGGCTTGGTAGTACATATCCAAAATTTTGATCTGCTGTCTTAGTCTTCAAAAATACAGGATAATTTCCATGACATCACAAGACTTTGTAGTAATAATCTCATAGCATTGCTGATCACTTGCAAAACACAAAAGGTGATTTATTTCCTTTCAAAAAATTTTATAATGCCATATAATACTAGAGAAAGATTTGAACTCATGAAGATAAGTCTTCCTGATTCTCATCCTGGAACTTTATCCACTGCACCACCTAGCTGCCACCACATTTATTTGGAATAGAACAATAAAAAGAGGGACATGTGAAAAACAAGAATAACTTTCCAGGTCTGGGTGCTTATTTATTTATTTTGTAAATTTTATTATTTATTTTAAATTTAAATGCAAAAGGAGAAAAGAAGAAAATATTGTCATATGCACAGCAGAACATAAGAAAAGATTCAATATAAAACAAAACATTTCCATTTCAAGCAAACTTACATAAAAAATACTGAACATTTTTTCAAAGCTCAGCTTTTCTTTACTTTCTTGAAGATTTTCTTTTTTTCTCTTCCATATACTTTTTTCTTTATTTTTTCCCCTTCCCTCCTCACCATCCCTGACCTAAAGAAGGCTACAATTAAGTGTGGATACACAAACACACACACACACACAGATGACTGTACTATGCTTATTTCCATTTGTCATTTGCTTCTCTGAATGTGAATAGCATCTTCCTTCATAAGTCCAAGTCACATCTTCTAACTCATTTGCTATACAACAGCAATATTCCAACCCAATCAGATCCTATCTGAGAGACTGCTTGAAAGTTTTCCCCCCAAATGTCTGCATTCTGTCTGTTCCTTTTTGCATAGATTTTATGTATACAATAAAATTTTAATTTAAAATGATAAAAATCATCCATTTTGTACTTTAGCAATTCTCTCATCTTTTGATATAATTTAAGGTATGATACTGCTGAATATGCTTCTTTCACATCTTTTTTTTTCTGGTTTCTTTGAAATCTCTGATCTTTTGACCTTCCATATGAACTTTATTATTTTTTTTCTAACTCAGTAATTTTTTTTAGAAATTTAATTGCTTTGGCATTTAATAAAGAGATTAGTTAGGGAAATTGCCATTTTTTTTTTAGTATATTGTCTTTGCCTACCCATGAACAATAAATATTACTTCAATTATTTAGATCTGACATTATTTGTACTCTGAGGTGTTTTATACTATCTAGTTATTTTAAATGTTTTAAAACAATATTGCTGACAGAGTATAGTTTCCCTATTTTTTCTCTTCTGATTAAATCTCTTTTAGCTTTAACTTTGTTTCATGTCACTATTATTACTCCTTCCTCTATTTTTTAACATAATAAATTGTTCCCCTGACCTTAATTTTCTTTGTGTGTATTTCTAATTTTTATAATATTTCCTGGAAGTCACATACTTTCGAATACAAATTTTTAATCTTTCAGTTTCCATTTTGTGGGCAAATTCATTCCATTCACATCATAAATTATAGTTATATGATTATTTTCCTCCTTTCTAATTTTCCTCACTATTCTTCTCATCCTATTCCTATCCCTCCTTATGACTCTGCTTTACTTCTAACTGCTGCCTTGCCTTCCTATTCCTTAACCTATCTACCTATCCAAGAGTCCCTCCCTTATCCTCTTCCCCTGTGCTATCTTATCACCTTCTTTATTTCTTTCTGTATTTAGAAAATTTTTATGCTTTTCTAGACAAAAATGGTGTTTCTTCTTATGAGAGCATTTCTGATGAAAGTTTCCGTTCAAGTTTCTATCACTACCTAACCTCCTCCCTACTAGCTTTTTATGTATCATTTTTATGTCTCATCCCTATAAGATAATTATTATTTTTTATCTCAACTTACACAGTATTGTTTTTTTTTTAGAATCACCTCATTATACACTGGCTAGCTCATACTTTTTTTTTCAAATTACTCAAATAATGATAACAGTAGTAAAAGTACTGATATTTTCACATATAAGAAGTAAACAATTTGACTTCATTAAGTCCCTTATTATCATTTCTCCTGGATTTTATATGTTGAATCTTCCTTTAAGTGATGGGGTTTTTGTCACAGATACTTGAAAGCCTTTCAGTTTATGAAATCTTCATTTTTAAAATTCAAGATTATAGTTAACCTTGCTGGGTAAGTTACCCTTGGTCAAAAAACCAGCTATTTTGCTCTATAAATGCAGTATCAGAAGGCCTATGGTCCTTCAATGTAGTAGCTGTAATGTCTTGTGTAATCCCTACTGTAGTTCCATGATATTTAAAAAAAAAATCTTATTGCTTCTAAAATTTTCTCCATAACTTGGGAAGTTTGAAAATTGGCTTAGATATACTTGTAAGGTTTCCTCCTGGGATCTCTTTCAGGAAGTGATCCAGGGACTTTTTTTTTTAAATTCTGCTTTGGCTTTTTGTTTTAGAATTTCAGGGCAATTTCCCTTGATAACTTCTTAGAATATTGTAGCAATATTAATTTATTTATTGTAACTCTCAGGTAGTCTGACTATTTTTATATTATTTTTCCTTGATCTCTTCTGCAAATAGCTTGTTTTTCTGATGTGATGTTTCACATGCTCTTCTATTTTATTTCATTCTTTTCATTTTTGTTTTATTACTTCTTTGTGTCTTAGAAAGTCATTAGCTTCCTTTTGCCCAATTTAGTTTTCAAGGAATCATCTCTTTCTTATGTTTTTGATTCTCTGTAACAAATTGGTTGATTTTTTTTTTGATAATTTTCTTGATTTTATTGGAAGACTTATTTAAGTTTTCTCAAGAACTCTTTTTTTTTGTTTTTGGGATCATTTGGTTTTTCTTATTGAAAAATGAGTGAGTTTTTGCTCTGTTATCATTCTTGAATATGAACTCAAATCTTCTCTATCCCCATAGTAGCTATTTATGTAGCTATCTTTCTCTTTTACTTACTCATTATTATTTATCTGTTTCTTTATTTAGTAATTTTTAGTGCAATCACATTATACTCCTGAGGTATGAAGAATGATACCCCAAAGTCTCAGGTCCTTCTTACTGTTATTTTCTGAGGTCTTTTCTGGGACTCAACCTTGGGTTCTTTTTTCCACTCCTTAGCCAAGGCTAGGGCTCCTAGTCACATTTGCTACAAATTATCTTGCTCCCTCAGGGACCTTGACTGACTGCAAACTACAACCACCCTCGCTGCCCTGGAAATAAAACCAGGGACTCTGCTCCCCTGCCTACAGCCTGAACCTACAGCTGCTACACTTAGCAGTTATGTCTTCCTTCTCCCTGCATCCACAGCACAGGAAGTGCATGGTCAGCAAAGCTGTGCTCTGCATCAAACTTCACTGGAAGGTCTTTTAATCTTCTCTTACTCAGCCATCAGCCCCACCTCCCCCCTCCTTCTCCACACCCTCCCATTGAGAAGGCAAACAATTTGATATAGATTATACATGTGTATTTATGCAAAACATTTCCATATGTCATGTTGTAGAAGAAAAAATAGGCAAAAAACCCTCAGGAAAAATTAAATTAAAAAAATATGCTTCAATATGTAGTCAGGCATCAATGGTCCTGCCTTTTACAATATCTTAAAACATTGCTATTACTATGTACATGGCACATTTCACTTTCTATCAGCTCATCTAAGCATTTCCAGATTTTTCTGAGGGCATTCTGCTCTTATAGGACAATAGTATTTCATCATAATCATATATCACAATTTATTGTCATTCCCCAATTCATAGATATCCCCTCAGTTTCCAATTATTTGCCACCGGAAGAGTTGTTATACATATTTTTGAAAATAGAAGTCCTTTCTTTTTTCTTTTTGTCTTCAAAATCTCCTTTGGGATACAGAACTAGTAGTGGTTATACTAGGTGAAAGGGTATATGTGATTTTATACCACTTCAGGCACAGTTCCAATTTGCTCTACAGAATAATTGAATCAGTTTACAACTCCACCTAAATTCATTAATGTCCCATTTTCCCACATCTCCTCCAACATTAATAATTTTCCTTTTCTGTCCTATTAGCCACTCTAAGAAGTATGAGACACTACTTGAGAATTGTTTTAAATTATCCAATCAGCAATAAGTTAAGGTTTTTTTCCCATTTGGCCATAGAGAGCTTTGATTACTTCATCTCAAAACCGATTAATTTTGATTCTTTCTCCATTGGGGAACAGCTCTGATTCTTATATTTATGATTTAGTTCTGCATATATTTGAGGAATTCCTTTATCAGAGAAATTTGCTTAATTGTTTTTTCACAATTACTTTTGATATGTGTATTTCCCTCTCTCCTATTCTCCCCCATTTATTCTGTTCTCTCATTTTACCCTGTCCCTATTCAAAAGTGTTTTGTTTCTGTCTATCTTGCCCCTCAACCTTGCCTCCCCTCTTTGACCATTTCTTTTCTTACTGTGACCCTCTCCTACTTTATTGTAGGATAAGATAGATTTCTATACCCAAATGATTCAATTTCTATACCCTATTTGAGTCAATTCTGCTGAGAATAAGTTTCACTCACTTCCTCCTAAATCTCCCTCTTCTCCTCCATTGAAAAAGCTTTTTCTTCCCCCTTTTATGTGAGATAATTTACCCTATTATACCTCTCCCCTTCCTTTTCTTCCAGTACATTCCTCTCTCATGCATTAATTTTTATTTTTGTAGACATCATCACTTCATATTTATCTCGCACCTGCGTCCTCTGTCTTTGTATACTCCATCTACGGCCGTAATAATGAGAAAGTTATTGTGTTGCAAATATCTTCCCATGTAGGAATGTAAGTTTAATCTTATTAAGTCCTTCATGAGTTACCTTTGCTGTTTACATTTTTATGAATCTGTTGAGGCATGTATTTGAAGGTCAAATTTTCTATTCAGTTTTGGTCTTTTCATCAAGTCTTCTTGAAATTCCTTTACTTTGTTGAATGTCCATTCCCCCCCCCCCCCCGATGGTTTATGCTCAGTTCTGCTGGGTAGATGATTCTTGGTTGCAATTCTAGCCCCTCTCCCTTCTGAAATGTCATGTTCCAAGAGTTCCAATTCTTTAATGTAGAAGCTACTAAATCTTGTAATATCCTGACTATGTTCCAATAATATTTGTACTGTTTCCTTCTCCTGGACCTGGTAACAATGTAATTTCTATGAATATTTTGAGAGATATTTGGTAGATTATTTAATTTCAATCTTACCCTCTTCTTCTAGGATTTTAGGGCAGCTTTCCTTGATAAATTCTTGAAAGATTATATCTAGTTTTTTTAGTCATGACTTTCAAAAAGTCCAATAAATTTTAAATTATTTCTCGTGGATCTACATTTTTTAGCCAATAAAGATCTATTAAGCACCTTCTATGTGTCAGGTGGTAGGTACTGGGGATGCAAAAAGTGGAAAAAGACAGCAACTGCCCTCGAAAAATTTGCAGACTGATGGGCCAGGTTCTCAGGCATTTAGGGGCTGGAATCTGTTATGAAGTGAATACTCACTGCAAAGAGAAGCATTCAGGTCACTAAATATAGCTAGGTAGATTTTCTCTGATCACATATCTTGTTTTGGCTAATGAGAAAGGGTTTAAGCAGGCACAGTGAGAGCAATGAACCGCAGTAGGAAGAAAAAAATAAGAATTAGAGGACTCAGACCAAAAAGAAGTTGACTATGAAGTTTCTGTGCTCTGTAGATGTGGGAGCAAATGTGCAAAGTTATCAGAGGGGAGATTTGTGTTTAGATTACTCCATCTGACTGATTCTATGTACAAATGGGACAATCATCAAAGCTGGGACTGGGAAAGTTGGTCAGGATTCCCCCAGTGCCATCTGTAAACTCTATCTGCACTAGTTCCTTCTCCCTTGTTTTCATCCCAGGGTTTGTAGCTCAGAGTGGACCCAAGGCCATGCTCTTTGACATGCAAATTGCTTATTTCATCTGGTGTGAGTTTGTTTCATCTGGTGTCTGAGACATTAAAAGAGAAAATACACAAAGCTTGTCCGGTAACATCTTTTCATGCTCCTCTTGCTTCTTGTATTCAGAAGTCAATTTTTCTGTTCATCTCTGGTCTTTTCATCAAGAATGCTTGAAAGTCCTCTATTTCATTGAATGTTCATATTTTTCCCCTGAATTATTATAGTCAGTTTTGCTGGGTAGGTGATTTTTGGTTTTAATCTTAGCTCCTTTGACCTCTAGAATATCTGTATTCCAAGCCCATAGATCCTTAAATGCAGAAGCTGCTAGATCTTGTGTTATCCTGATTATGTTCCCACAATACTCAAATTGTTTCTTCCTGACTGCTTGTATTATTTTCTTCTTTATCTGGGAACTCTGGAATTTGACTTTAATATTCCTAGGAGTTTTCTTTTTGGGATCTTTTTCAAGAGGCAGTTGACAAATTCTTTCAATTTCTATTTAGCCCCCTGGTTCTAGAATGTCAGGGAAATTTTCCTCAATAATTTCTTTAAAGATGATGTCTCAGCCCTTTTTGTGATCATGGCTTTCAGGTAGTCCAATGATTTTAAAATTATCTCTCCTGGATCTATTTTCCAGTTCGGCAATTTTTCAAATGAGACGTTTCATATTGCCTTCTATTTTTTCATTTATTCAAATCTGTTTTATAGCAGCTTTGTTTTTCATAAAGTCATTAGCTTCCATTTGCTCCAACATAATTTTGAAGGAATTATTTTCTTCAGTGCATTTTTGAAATTCCTTTTCCATCTGGCAAATTAAGCTTTTTACAGCATTCTTCTCCTCTTAGGTATTTTGAACCTTTTTCTTCAGTATTCTTTTTTGCATCTCCTTTAGCAGGCTGTTGACTCATTTTTCATGATTTTCTTCCATCATTTTCATTTCTCTTCCCACTTTTTCCTCTACTTCTCTTACTTGATTTTCAAAATCCTTCTTGAACTCCTCCATGGCCTGCAACCAGTACATTCATTTCTTGGAGGCTTTTGATGCAGGCCTTTTTACCTTGTTGTCTTCTGGTTCTATGTTTTGATTGTCTTTGTAACCAAAAAACATTTCTATAGATTGATTTTGTTTATTCTGTTTGCTCATCTTGACAGACAATTACTTGACTTTTGAGATCTTTGCTGTGCTAAAACTCTGCTTCCAGAGTGGAAAGTGCTGTGTCCCATGTTACTGGGGTTTTAAATATTAGGGCTTTTTCTAGGCACCTGACTTGGAACTGTGAGGAGGACTATGTCTTGAAAGCCTCAACACGATTGGCGACACCAGTGTTCCTTCTCCCAGGACCACCACTCAATACTGTGACCCAGATCTAAGCAGGACAAAGCAAGAGATTCATGTCTCAGTACCAGCAAAGAGAGCCCTGCATTTACCCTCTGGACACTTGCTTAATCCTCCCACAATCTTTGGACTTGGAGGTCCAGAAGCAGCTTCTGACATCCACTACCCTGAGAGCAAGGACCAGATCCCAGTGTTCTCTCACCCAGGATCAACAGAATTCCCCCACTGACTTTGTACTTTCTCTTTGACTTTTGAGGATTTAGGAGTGTGGAAACTGCCATGCTGCCAGTGATTCACTGAAGTCTTCTCTGGCTGGTCTGTGCCATTGGTCTGGGTTGGTGCAGCCCATGCAGTACAGCACTCCACCCCCAGCCTGGTGCAATAGACCCTTCCTTTTGGCTTGCCAGGCTGTCTTTATTGGGAGATTTGTTTCTCTCTGTCACTTCTTGTGTTCTGTAGCACTAAAATTTGTTTAGAGTCATTTTTTTAGAGGTATTTGAGGTTTTGGGAGGAGGAGCTCAAACAAATTCCTGCTTTTACTCTGCCATCTTGGCTCCATGCCCCTGCATCTAATTTTCAAGTCAATTGTTTTTTCCAATGAGATATTTTAGACAGTCTTCTATTTTTCATTCTTTTGTTTTTGTTTCATTGCTTCTTTATTTATCATAAAGTTCTTACCTTCCAGTTTGCTCAAATACAGCTTTTAATGAAATATTATCTTCAATGACCTTTTGTACCTTCTTTTCCATTTGGCCAATTTTGTTAGTCTTGTTTTCTGAATTACTTTTTTCCTCCTCAATGAATTTTTGTGCATCTTTTTCTATTTGACAAATTCTTCTTTTTAAGTTATTCTTCTCCTCATTGCCTTTTTTGTATCTTTTTTACCGTTTGACCTACTCTGTTTTTTTAAAGTTTTTATTTTCTTCATTTTGTTTTTTGCGTCTCCTTTACCAAACTCTTTTAGCAAGCTGTTAGCACTTTTTCATAATTTTCTTGCACAACTCACATTTCTCTTCCCAGTTTTTTCCTCTTTCTCTCTTGAGTTTGAAAATCCTTTTTGATCTCTTTCATGGCCTGCTTCCAATTCATATTTTTTGGGCAAGGTTTGGGTGTAGAATCTTTGACTTTATTTTCTTCTTCCATGTGTTTGTTTAATCTTTCTTGTCACCATTGCAACTCTCTATGATCATGTTTTTTCTATTGTTTGAACATTTTCTAAGACAATTCCTTGACTCTTAACTCTTTGTAAAAGTAAATTTCTGCTTCTTGGTTGGAGGGCCCATTGTCTAAAACTTCAGTGGTTTCTGCATCTGTTTTCAGAGATATTTCTAGGGACCTGCACATTTTCAAATCTTCCATGATGGTATGATCTAAGGAAAGCTGTGATTTCTGTTCTACTGGCCTGTGCTCTGTTCTGCAAGAAATCACAAGCACTCTTGTTTTGGCCCTGAAACTCTGAGGAGGGTTCTTTCTCCACTGTTGCTACAAATTTTAGTGTGCTAATGTTCCTCCTCACAATGGGACTTCCACCCAGGACTATGACATGGCTCTGAGTATGTATATCTGGCTCTGAGTATATCACTGCCTCAGTGATAACAATCCTACAATCTCCTTCTGACTAGATTTTTTTTTAACCCTCTTACTCTTAGTGGCTTGAGATCTCCAAAAGCAGCAGTTGCTTCTTGTGGTTCAGTGATTCCCAAAGCCTGTTCCTGGTTTGCTGGGTCCTGGGCTGTGCTAGAACATCCTGCACTGGACTGTGTTCCACTCTCACCCTAGTTTGACAGACACTGAGATGACCATTTCTAAGACTGTCACTGCCTCTCTAACCTGTTGCCCTTAGGGCTTATTGTTTGTTAATTCTGTAGTCAGCCTATATATATTTGTAGTTCAGTGGGTCTGACCTCAGCCCCTGGAGGTTGGGTCTTTCCTAGGGTCTTATCAAATTGTCTTAGAAGAAGAACTTGTTAACTCTAACTTCCATTTATTTCTGCCATTCTACATTCTCTCTGAGGCAATGTTCTTTCTTTGTTGGTGGTGGTGTTCTTGTTGTTGTTGAGAAATTTTGGAAAACTGAGTTTTCTCACCTATTCTGCCATCTTCCCACAATCCACTCTATACTTCATCTTGCAGATTAATGCATAGCCTTTGAATTGAAAAAGATCTTAGAGATTTTCTGTTCTAATACTCTCATTTTATAAATAGAGAGACTGAGATTTAAGGTATATTGTAAGTCTTAGAATTGGAAACTCAAAAGCAACTTATAATCATTCAGTCCAACCTCATTTAATTGAGCAAACCTCAGACACAGTTTGAGTGATTTGCCTTATGTTTCAGAGGTAATATGTGACAGAGACTAATGTTGAAACTAATTCCTAGTTCCATATTCCATGCCTTTACACAGCACTAATCAACCAATCTGTATCCACGTATTTACTAAGCACTTGATAGTAGTATATAAGATCCTGGTAAGCAGTATCAGGCAATGGGGATGTAAGGACAAAAATGAAACAATTCCTAACTTCAAGGAACTAGCAGGATATTGGAGGATGGAAAAACATTTGCATATACAAGTATATGCAGCATAACTTTAATTAATTAGTGTAGTTAGAGTTCTGATTCAAAATCCAGGCCTTTGTATTCCCTTTGCTGATGAATCAAAAGAAACTTTTAAGAATGTAGGAGTTCAGATCTGTATACTGAAGGAAACATTTTGCTTATAAACTTAATAATTTCAGTTTAAATTTGTATTAATTTTAAAAATATGTGTATACAAATGTATCAATTATGTAGAGATTATTTTAGAAAGTATAACTTTTTAGAATATACAGTTTTATGTTTATTTTTTTTAAAATTTTATTTGCAATAAAGCTTATTGATATTTTTTATATTTCAACTACCTGTGGTATATTTTTTACTTAAATATATTGTCTGAGTCTGCATGACTGAGGATATATTGATTTTATAATGAGAGTGACTGTATTTGTGGACATATTCAGAGAAGAGATCAGTAAAAAAAAGTAGTTATGTTTCAAGAAAACACCTTTGTTTTGATGAATCTATGTTTATGCAGAGGAATATACAGAATAAACTCTGTTCATCAAAAAGTGATGATTTTGGACTTTATAAATTTACTTGCTCATTTTGGAGTTTACTTCTTTGTCAGTAATATATTCAAATTAAATTTGTGTTTTCTGTTTTTGAATGGAAATTTATTTTAAACTAAAATGATGGCATAACTGAAATATGAGAATATGAAGAGCTGTGAATGGTTTGGGAAAACCATAAAACTCAGAAAACCTTCATTTTAAATATGTACATTTAGGGAAGATTAATAATCTGGAAAGCATTTTGTCCTAGGCAATTGGAACAGGTTTGGGATTAAGAAGGAAATAATTCAGTTTCTTTCTCATTCATAAAAGTAAAAGAAAAGGCAATGGGGCTCAGAAATTTCTTCCTTTATAAGTTGTTGAATAAACTTCTTTAGTTGTCTAATCTAATGAAAGTTTACATAACTTAGCCTTGATATTGAAGTTGACATAGCTGATGAAAGTAAATTTGATCCATATTCATCAATACAAATTTGCAAATATTTTATTCATATTTCTTTTCATGTTCTTCCCTATATTATGAAGCACAAAAGGGCAATTATTAGGGGAAACTATGTGTAATTCAATATTTAAGCCTACAGGAATGTAAATATGCATATGAGAAGAATAGGCTTTCCTTCCTTTCAGGATAGGCATGGGCAATATGGAATAATTGAAAGGATGCTGCATTTGGAGTTCAAGAAATTGAATCCAAATTCTGGCTCTGCTATTTACTCAATATTATTTGGGAATGTCATGTTATGTTCTGGGATTTCATTTTCCTCATTTTCAGAATGTTAGACTTTGTCTATAATATAAATAAGACAAAATCTATTAAATGCGTAAAATGAGGTTTAATTTAGACAATACATAAAGCACCATTAACTTTGGTAAAGAGTCATTTGATAAGCCTTTTGGTGCCATCTGACAAAATACTCTGTTGACAAATGGATTTTTCTTTCTCAATGGATAACTGATCTGAAATGGTTTAAATAAAAAGAAACCATTCATTTTTTAACTATAACATCCTTGTCAGAGATAAAACCTGGACAATGCTCCTGCTACACACATACAAATGTGACATTCACATACTCATTAAAAGTAGATTAATATAGTAAACAAATTTGACAATCTTTGGTTTTCTTTTACTCCATATTCATGATTTGCATTTAGCTAATAAAAACTCATATAATGAACAAATACTGGAAGAACAAAACCTCCCCTCTCCTCACCCCAAGTTGCCATTAAGGATGAAAGAAGATTGGGGGTGGGGGCCTGAGTTGAGATGGTGGCATAGAAGCAGCAAAACTCCATAGCTCTCCCCATAAGCACCTCAAATACCTATAAAATAGGACTCCAAACAATTTTAAAGCTCCAGGATTCACAAAATGACAGAGTAACACATCTCCCACTGAAGGCAGCCTGGCAGGGAGATGGGAAGGTGTTAATCGTGGTGTCCTGGGAGCCCAGACCAGCACCACATGAACCTCTGGCTGGAGACCTAGGGCCACCAGAACAAATCACAGTTGGAGCTCAAATCACTGGTAGATGTGGCATTTTCCAGAATTACCAACCCATAAGAAACAAGAACTAAGTGAAAGGTCAATGGAACTAAGATAAATTTGGGAGAGAGGGTCTGGCCAACTGCCCCAGGGCTAGAAGCAGTCTGAAGTGGTGGACCTGCAGCCACCTCCACATGGCTGCTTCAGTAGCTTCAAGACTGCAGATTGCAGAGGGGCCAAGCAATCATTCAGAGGCTAAGTGCTTATGTCTTGAGCTGCCTGGATCGAGATCACTGTCTTAGGTGGTGGTCCTGAGGTGTGTTTCAGTGAGCCAAAGCTGGTGGAGGCTGCAGAAATGGTGGCCTCCTAATAGCTCTGGCAGCTGCAAAAACCTCAGCAATTTGGGACAGAGCTATTGCCTCTGAAAGCAGAGTTCTACTGAACATAAAAGTCAAGTAATTGACTGGCAACATGAATAGGCAAAGGAAGCAAAGCAAACCGAGCAACGCAACTTTAGATTCTTTTTTTGGGGACAAAAAATATCAAAGCATGAAATGAAAGGAAGACAGCACAGTCATAACTCTTGCACCAAAAGCTTCCAAGAAAAATGAAGACTGGTTAGAAGTGATAGAGCAGCATAAGAAGGATTTTGAAAACCAAATAGGAGAAGTGGAGAAAAAATTGGGAAGAGAAATGAAAACGATGCACAAAATCATGAAAAGAGAGTCAACAACCTGACTGAAGAAAATAACATCTTAAAAAAAAGATTAAGTCAAATGGCAAAAGAGGCCCAAAAAGCCAATGAGGAGAAAAATGCCTTAAAAAGTTGTCTTTGCCAGATGGAAAAAGAATCACAAAACCTTACTGAAGAGAATAATTCTTTCAGAATTAGAGTGGCGCAAGTGGAAGCAAATGCCAGAGAAAACAAGATACTATTAAATAGGGGGGCGGAGCCAAGATGGCAGCGGAAGCAGCAACATATCACAGCTCTCACATAGCCACCCCAAAATACCCATAAAACAGGACTCTAAACCAAACCTATAACTCCAAAACGCACACAAGGTTACTTCCCAATAAAGTCAGCTTGGCTACGAGGAACCATATCAGCACTGCGAACCGAAACCAGCCTGGCCTGAAGCCATGGCTGTGCCCCGGGGGCGGCTGGGTGGGAGGTGCAGAGAAAGCTCTCAGGTGAGCGGATTAGCACCAGCTGCGAGGAGGGGGGATTAGCACCAGCTGCGTGAGTGGGGATTGTGAAAGAGGGAGATAAGCATCAGGCCGAAAGGTCTCCAGAGCAGTAAAGTGAAAGGCAGAGGATTTGCACCCGTCTCCCCATTGTAGCTTGCCGCCCTCGGCCTGCAAAGAGCAGGGGGACTGAGCGATTGTTTTCAGACCAGTGCTCTCACGTTAAGCAGGCTGGATCCGGATCGTCGTCTTGGGCCTCGGTCGTGGAGTCTTCATTATCCAGTCAGCTGGAAGTCTACGGCAGCCGGGAGGACCCCAGCGATTTGGGACAGAGCTTTCCCTTCTGGAAGCAGAGTCCCACAGAGATTTTAAAAAAAAACAAAAACAAAAACTCATGGTCTGAACAACCATGAGTAAGAATAAACATAAGAAGCCAAGTAAGAACAACTCCCAAACCCTAGATTCCTTCTTTGGGGAAAAGA
>JAQQSV010001151.1:34853-50699 GCA_028646515.1 Pseudochirops corinnae
CCTCAATTAGTTTTTGGTGCTCCATTTTTATGGAGGTATTTTCTCTGGTGAGATTTTGGGCCTCCTGTCCTCATTCTTCAATTTTAT
Organism: Pseudochirops corinnae; assembly: GCA_028646515.1. Taxonomy (NCBI): domain Eukaryota; kingdom Metazoa; phylum Chordata; class Mammalia; order Diprotodontia; family Pseudocheiridae; genus Pseudochirops; species Pseudochirops corinnae. The sequence continues at coordinate 34,941 of JAQQSV010001151.1, forward strand.
ATTTTAAAGCTTTGTTTTCTTCTGTGAAATTTTTTTTTCCAATTTGGTCACTGTAGATTTAAATTTATCTTCTATCTCTCTAATTTCATTTTTAAAATCCCTCTTGAGATTCTCCAAGAAAATCTCCAAGAATGCTTTTTGGCCTTGAGACCAATTCACATTTCCTTCTGTGGTCTCCAGTGTGTGTGTAGAGTCTGTCTTGCCTTCTGAGTTTCGTTGTTCTTGCTCAATATAGAATGATTTGATGTTTCTAGCCTTTGCAGGTTCCTTCTTCCCCATTGTGATTGCCTATATCCTGTATTTTTAGAGTGGATATCTGCTTCTCGGGTGCAGGAGTATTGAGTTTCTGAGTTCCCTGCGCTGCTTCTCAGGCAGGCTCAGTATAGTAGAAGGGCAGGGCTACAGTTTGCTGATTTACCAGCTAAAAGGACTTTTCCTTTTGACCACTGCCTCTCTTAGTTTTTGCTCCCTATGAATCTCCCTCCCTTTACCTACCCTTCCCCCTTATTACTATTTCCCTGCTTTCTAACCAGCCCCAGGTTTTCCCCTTTATCCTTACTACTGCCTGCAGAGCACAATGTATATTCATAATTAACACAGTATGTTATTCCCTCCTTGAATGCAAACTGATGCGAATAAATTTCATACATTGCTTCTCTCCCACCCTCATTTCTGTCTACTATGACCTTTTTTTTTGTCTTTTCACATTAGTATCGTAAACCTATCTGATTGTATTAAGCCTTCCTTGGAGCAAAACCAATTTTTTTATAGTTCATATAAAGTTCATCTCCCTCCCTTCTTTCCTTCTACTATAGTAACTTTTATGCCTTTTAGTGTGGCATAATTTGTCCTTTTCTGCCTCCTGCTTTCCTTTTTCTCTCATTACAGGCCTTTCGTACCCCTTTAAAAATTTTTTTTATGATCAGATTAGTTCATTTATAGCCACACCCTTTATATATGTATATCCCTTTTAAATGATGCAATAATTATTTAAATCTCAATATTGACAGATATCAGCTTCGCATATAGGGATGTTAACAATTTGCTCTTATCGAATCAAAAGTTGAGTGTGTGTGTGTGTGTGTGTGTGTGAGTGTGTGTACATTTTATGTGTTTATCTTTTTATTTCTCTCTTGAGTCTTGTGTTTGGAGATCAAATTTTCCATTGAGCTCTGGTTTTTTCATCAGGAAAGTCTGTAGGGCACAATAGATTTTTATACTTAATGGAGTATGTTTACCATTTTCTTGCCTGAAATTTTATGCTCAGTTTTGCTGCATAGTTTATGCTCAGTTGCAGTCCAAGTTCCTTTGCCTTATGAAATATGATATACCAATTCCTCCAGTCCTTTCCTGGAGAAGCTTCTAGGTCCTGTGTTATCCTAACTGTATCAAATATCCATGATATTTGAATTAGTTTTCTGGATTCTTGTAGTATTTTCTCGTTACCATTATAATTCTGTAATTTGGCTACTACATTTCTTGGAATTTTTAATTTAGAGTCTCTTTCAGGAGAAGTCCAGTGAATTCTTTTGATAACTATTTTACCCTCTGCTTCTAGGACCTCAGGACACTTTTCTTTGATAATTTCTTGGAGGTTGGTGTCCAGGCTGTTTTTTTTTCATAATGGCTTTCTGGTAGACCAATAATTCTTAGATTATCTCTCCTGGTTCTGTTCTCTTTGTCAATTGTTTTTCCAAAGAGATATTTTACATTTCTTTTAATTTTTCAGTCTTTATATTTTCTTTTACTGATTCTTTTTTTAAAATTTTATTTCAGTTTGCATCATCCATATCCACAAGATTTTGAGTTACATATTTTCTCCCCATCTTTCCCCTACCCACCACCCCAAAAACAGCCATCCCAGTGTATCTCCCCTCCCCCAGTCTATTCTCTCCTATGTCTTCCCCCCTCACCCCTCTGACTTTTCGGTAGGGCAGGATGGATCTCCCAAACACAGTGCCTGTGTATCTCAAGTTCCTGTTGGATGTAGTTAATAATAATAATAATAATAATAATAACATTTGCATATATTTACAGATATATATTTATAGCATTTGATTATGGAACTTTTGATTCTAGATTCATTCTCTTCCTCCCTCGTCATCCACCCCCCTGGAAGGAAAAGCAATCAAATACAGGCTGAACATGTGAAATTACGCAGAACCTCTCCATAGTGAGCACACTGTGAGAGTCTGATTACATGTCCCTTCTTCCTATCCTGCCCCCCCCATCCACTCTCCACCCTCACCCTGTCCCTGTCACTCTACAGAAATGTGAAGATTCATCAGCCCCGCTCCCTACCCTGCCCTCCCCTCCACCATCTTACCTTTCATTCCCCTTCCCCCCTACTCTTCTATGTGGCAATGTGCCCAGTTTAGAGTTTATGTCATTCCTTCCCTAAGCCAAATTCCGTGAGAGTAAGGTTGACTCTTTCCCTTTTGCCTACCTGTTCTCCCCCTATATTGTAACAATTATCTCTTGCCTCTTCCATAAGATGCTAAACCCCATTCTGACTCTCCCTGTCTCCTCTCAATCTAATCCTCTCTCACCTCAGAATTTAACCATTTGGAATATTATCCCTTCCTATTCAATTGATCGTATGCGCTCTATGGATTCATTTATACATATACTCAGATATGTGCTTGTTTGCATATGTAAGCCCTCTTATATAAATTTATGTGTGTGTATATGTATATATACATTTGTATTCCCTTGCCCTATCCTCATACTGAGAAAAGTTTCATCAGTTACAATTGTCACTTTTCCATGTTGTCATGTAAATAGTTCATCTTTGATAGGTACCTTATGGTTTCTTTTCCGTGTTTATCTTTTCATGCTCCTTGTGTTGGAGTGTCAAACTTTCTTTTCAGTTCTGGTTTTTTTGTCAGGAATGTTTGAAAGTCCTCCACTTCATTGAATGCCCATATTTTCCCTGGAATACTATGCTTAATTTTGCTGGGTAGGTGATTCTTGGTTTTAATCCAAGCTCTCTTGATCTCCAGAATATCATATTCCAGGCCCTTCGATCTCTTAATGTAGAAGCTGCTAGATCTTGGGTTATCCTAATTCTGTTTCCACAATATTCAAATTGTTTCTTCCTGGCAGCTTGCAGTACCTTCTCCTTGATCTGGGGATTCTGGAACCTGGCTATAACATTTATAGCAGTTTTCTTTTGGGGATCTTTATCAAGAGTTGTACTGTGAAGTCTTTCAAGTTCTATTTTGGCCTCTGGTTCTAGAATATCCGGGCAATTTCCTTGAGAATTTCTTGAAAGATGCTTTCTAATTTGTGTTTTTGATCATGGCTTTCTGGTAGCCCAATAATTTTTAAGTTGTCTCTCCTGGATCTGTTTTCCAGGTCAGTGGTTTTTTCAAGGAGATATTTCACATTGCCCTCTATTTTTTCATTTGTTTGGATATGTTTAATAGTATCTTGATTTCTCATAGAATCATTTGCTTCCATTTGCTCCACTCTAATTTTGACGGAATTGTTTTCTTCAGAGTGCTTTTGAGATTCTTTCTCCATCTGGCAAAGGCGACTTTTTAAGGCATTCTTCTCCTCATTGGCGTTTTGGTCCTCTTTTGGCATTTGAATTAATCTGTTTTTTAGGATGTTGATTTCTTCAGTCATATTACTGACTCTCTTTCCATGATTTTCTGGCAACATTCTTATTTCTCTTCCTAATTTTTCTTCCACTTCTCTTATTTGGTTTTCAAATCCTTCTTCAGCTCATCTCTAGCTTAAAGGCATTCTTCATGTTTATTGGAAGCCCCTGGTGGGGGAGCTCTGCCTGCACTCTCCTCCTCCCTCTCTTTGCCATGATCTTTCTTTTCCCCAAAGAAGGAATATAGGGTTTGGTTGCTGTTCTTACTTTGCTTCTTATGCTTATTCTTACTCATGGTTGGTCAGTCCATAATTTTTTTTTTTAATCTCTGTGTGTCTCTGCTTCCAGAAGGGAAAGCTCTGTCCCAAATCACTTGGCTTCTCCTGGCTGCTGTAGATCTCAGTAACGTGCTGGGTCCCTTTCTTACTTCCTTCCGGCTCACTGGATAATGAAGACTCACAGGCCCGAAACCCAAGACCGGGATCCAGATCCAGGCCACTCAACGTGAGAGCACTTGGCCTCTGAACGATCACTTAATCCCCCAGCTGTCTGCAGGCCAAGTCCGTGGAAGCTGCAATGCAGAGGCGGGTGCAGAACCTCTGCCTTTTGCTTTCCTACCCTGGAGGTGTTTTGGCCAGACCGCTTTTCTCCCAAGACCTTGCAAGTGCCACTGACCTAGTTCTGAACACTGCTTGCAGCTGCTGCTAATCCGCTCACTGCTCCTCTCGTCCAGCTGCCCCAGGGGCTTAGCCAGGGCTTCAGGCCAGGCTGGTTTCGGTTTGCAGTGTTGATATGGTTCCTCGTAGCCGAGCTGACTTTAGTGGAAAGTATATTTGTGTGGGTTTTGGAGGTATAGGATTAGTTTAGAGTCATATTTTATGGGTATTTTGGGGTGGCCATGTGAGAACTGCTATATGTTGCTGTTCCTATGCCGCCATCTTGGCTCCGCCCCCCCTTTGACTGATTCTTGATGCTTCAGATAGTCATTATCTTCAACTTGACTGATTTTAATTTTTAGCAAATTATTTTTCTTGGTTAGTTTTTTAAGCCCCTTTTCCATGTGTTTAGATTTCATTTTTAGTGAAGTATTTATCCAGTTATATTCTGAGCCTGCCATCCCAGTTCACAAATTTATTTTTTAAGGATTTGTTTTCTTCAGTGAGATATTTTTTTTTCTATTTTGCAAAATGTATTTTTAAAGAATTGATCAATTTATCTTCTACCTCTCTAAATTGCCTTTTAAAATCTTTCTTGGGCTCTTGCAAGTATGTTTTTTGAGCTTAAGAGCAATTCATATTTCCTTCTGTGATTTCAGGTGTGGGTATAGATTTGATGGTGTCTCCTGAAAGAGATTCTTCTTGTTCAATATAATAGGATTCAATTGTATTCGGTTGCTTCCAGCCCATTGTGGTTACCCATTTCCTGATGTTTAAAGTGAATTTCTGCTTCTTTGGTACTGGAGGCTCTGACCCACACTTCTCAAGCTGGGAGCTAGGGATCTGGTTGTTAACTTTTTGAAATGTATCCTCTGGGTGTCTAGACTGATCTCAAGGCCAGGACTTTAAGTGTTTTCTCTGAATTACCTGAGGCTCACAGAGTAAGATGTGGGGGAGGAGTGGTCTGGATACTTCAGGTTTCCATCTGCCCCCAGTCTAGAGCCTTGGCAGGCTTAGCAGCTGGCAGCCTGCCACACTGTTGTCTGCAGATTTTCTTGACTGTACTAAAGCAAACCAGGGCTTCTTGTGTTAGTGTTTATTGGATCCATACCCCTGGACTTCTGGATCTCCCACTGGTCAGCTGAGATGGGATTTGTTTCGATGGTTTTCACCCTTCACTTCAGGCTATGCATTGTTTCAGTCACACCCTTCCTCTAGAACTCCCAGCCTGCTTCTGTTTCCACTATTTTAAGATTTTACACTGGGGCAATAATCTCTGAGTTTTCATTGTCAGGGAGGGGGATTACAGCAGCTAGGGTTTACTCTCCATTTTGGCTCCAGGAAGATCAGGCAGGTGATTTTTGATCATCCAGGCTGTGGGCTGGTAGCCCCAGTTGAAGCTGCTGCCATGATCATGTGCCCTGCACTTTCTCTTACCCAGCTGAATGATCCTCTGTCCTGCAGTGAGAAGTCTGCAAAGCTGGGACTCACTCTGACTTTGCTGTGGTCTGGCCTCAGGTTTGCACTAGTACAGCCCATGCTTTCCATGATCCACCTGCCCAGTCCTATGCACACACTTTCTTGGACTGGGAATCTGCCACACTCTGTCTCCCAATGTCTCTCTAACATCTGTTCAGATTTGCTTTTTAGAGGTTACTAATGGAATTCATGGAGGAGCTCATATGAGTTCCTGCTTTCACTCAGCCATCTTGGCTCCCTTCTTCAGGAGTTTTTCTTACAGATTTGACAATTTTGAATATCCCCGTGTAGGTAGGGGTAACGATGAACTCTATTGTATTTCTTCTTGCTATTTTACTGTCTTGGCTTTGGTCTCATATTGAAAGAATCATGAAAGTAAAGTAAATATAGTACCTTAAAATTTTTTCTTACTATTGGTGCAAAGTACAATGCCTTTCAAAAAAAAGATTCATAATAATAAAAGAATATGTAGTAAGACATGGCTATGTGGTTAATACCAAATGTTCGCTTATAACTTAATGCATGATAAATCATCATATTATAAATATAGACCTCAAAATAACCTTGACAATTCAATACTTTACAGTCAAACCAAAATATTACCACAGATTTATGGCCCACAAATGAGCAGATATAAAGTCAATCTAGTCAATGTAAGACAACATTTTAAAATAGATATAACCATCCTAAAGATTCAGAGTCACAAAACTATGGAATAAAGATTTTTAAAATCCAAGAGATCCCAGATGTCTTAGTAGAGTTTCAAGGAATTAAAACTTCAAAGTGCATAAAGACTTTTTGTATTCATATAATAAAGGCTATCCTGTATAGAGATCAAGCCAAAAAAAATCAAGATTATATGAATAGGATTATATTCGTTCACTTCATTCTGTTAGTAGAATTAGCCTAAAGATACTATCCGCAAACTTATAAATGATAATTTCATGTACTAATAATTTCATTCAACTCACCAAAGAAATTTTTTTACCTGACTGCCCCAATATTTTTCAGAACATTAAGTATGAAAGAAAAGCAAGATAGCAACTTATTCTAGGACTATATCAATCTGAACTCCATTTAAATTGTAAAAATGAATGATATTAATATATTTTCAGAATTAAATGTGCACTTAAAAATGTGCCACGCACATATTAGATGCTTAATAAATGTTTATTGACTAATTGAATAAATGAATGAAACAGGAAATTTCCTATGTATTCTTCCCTGCCATTGTGTTAACAAAATGGTATTTTCAGAGCTGATATTCATCAAATTAACATGGTATATCTGTAGAAAGTTTCTCATTGCCACAATGTGATCAAAAAAAGAAATGTAGTTCTGGGCCTCAGGCTTGCCAACTTCATTTATTGCAGTTCTTTGGGTAGTGTCTTCTTTGGCCTTTCCTGTATTCACTTCAGTGCATTTGAGCTATTATATTACAGAATCTATTTTAGCTTTCCATTAATGTTCTCTGACAAGCTGGAAGAGAGAATGTCCTTCCTCAACTGCCTTACTCTTTTTCTTTGGGTAAATATTGATTTCTTTCCCCCTAGTGCATGTAATAGAAGTTAAAAATAAAATGCTTTTTCTTTTGTTTGTTGAGATATTGTACTGGAGTCACTGATAATGGTATCTAGTTTGGGAAATTGCTAGTACCTGTTCCTGCAAAAACGGCATGAAATCCTTCGTGAGCCTTGGAAAGGGAATCTCATGATAGATTGAAGAACCAGATAATTAAAATCCAAATTATAATTTCTACTTCAATCCAATGATTTCAATATTATGTCCAAATAATTTCAATGTTCAATTTTTGTTTGTGGGCATCAGTAAACAAGAAACTTGTGAATTAAAAAGGAATATTACATTCATGGTAAAGAGACTCTTGAAAAATACTCAATTCAGGAACCATTTAGTAGAGATCTAGTATATACAATGTACTGTGCTTTCTGCTGGGGATACAAAGTGTAAAACTGGAAAGTCCCTCACCATAAGGATTTACAATCTTGAAGGGAAAAATGAAAAATTAAATGGCTGAAATTCTTCAACACTTTAAGATTCAAAATTTCACCAGTGCTGGAAATCTCTACATCTAAATAAATCAAAACCTCACTATATTTTAGTAGTTAAATCTAATTTACTAATTGTATATTAAGGGCTCACTATCTGAAAGGGTATTTGTATGGAGAGCATGTATAAAGATAGAAACAAAGGATTGCCTTCCCTCAAGATCCTAACATTCTACTGGAAAGTCTTCAGCAGCTTGTCTTCATAGGTAATTGTAATAGTGTGTAAGAAATTCTAGAGTTTAGCATAGTACCTGGGGCAAAGTAGGTGCATAATAAATGATAATTGATTAAATTAAAACAAAATTGTCCTGAATCCTATTTTCTTTTTCACTATTATTCTACTTGCTTATCTCATCGTTTATTATATATTCAATTCTCTCTATGAAGATGATTTTCAAATCTATTTAATTAGCCCTAACCTTTCTGCTCCAACTTCCTTTCAAACACCTTCTACTGTATGCCTAGTAGACAATCTAAATTCAAAATGACCACAGTTGAGCTCATTATCTATTCCTACATAATGCTCCCTTGTTCCTAACTTCCCTATTAATATTGAGGGTGACCATCCCAACTGTCAGCCAGGCCTATAATTTAGGTGTCATCTTTGACTTTTCACTCTTAACCACCCACAATATCCAATCTGCTGACAAGGGTTATCAATTTTACCTTCTGTAATAGTAATTAAAATTGAAGTTCCTTTTGCATTGCTAAGCCAAGAAGTACTTAACACCTTGTCTCAAATTAAGCCTCTGTTAAAGAAACAGTAGGTGTGAACCTTTGTTGCTGATGTAAGAGGAAGGGGCTGAACAGGGAACACCAGTTTCTGAAATGACAGGAAGGGGCTGAGCAGATAGGAGCAATACTGTATATAAGGAAAAGCTCCATAGAGGGAGAGTCAGAACATCTTGGGATAAGCTTCATGGAGGCAGGAGCAACTGCTAACAGGGAGAAAGAAGAGGAAAGACCCAGGCTGGAGAGAATGATTTTGATATTAGGAACCTAAAGCGAAGTGATTTTTCACTCTGGGAACCAACTGGAGCTTCTTCTGGGAGCTACCAGCTTCTCCTGGGAGATGCCAAAGACTTCCAAAGACTATCTGGAGCTGCCTAAGACTAAAGAAGCATGACTGTGCTGCTGGTACTTTGCATGAACCTGTTTGGGGCTTTGTTAAGCCTTGACTTCTCAGGAACAGATACTGTGAAGTATTTAAGGTGGACTGGATGCTGTGGGCTTAAGAGTGGAACAGGAATTGGCAAGAGAGCTGGACAAGGAATTGGGAGCTATCTGCCATTGAACCCAGAGGACAGTTTGGTGAATACAGGTAGGTGCTGGGACTGTGGAAGGGGATCCAGGGAATCTGAGAGCAAACCTAGGGTCAAGATGAAAAGACCTCTTTGTGAATACTGAGTTGACCCTGATGTGAGGTTTTGCTTTTTTGACCCACTTTGGGAAGAGTTGTGGGATTTAGCCAGATGAAACTCTGGGCAGCAATTTAGCACCCACAGCTTTGAAAACTCAGATGTTGGTTCTTCCATCTCTCGTATCTAAATAGGTATGGATATAATGGTCAGACAGCTGGAAGCCCTGTCTGCTGAATTGTTATTTTCTGTTAAGTAGCGACTGATGGAATTGTAATTTATTTATGATTGTACTTTGTGAAGTGGAGTAATTTGACTTTTGCATTTTGTTTCCCATCAGGAGGTAAGCCTCCTTAATGATGATTGAATGATTGAATAAGGAGGAAGGCCTCCTTAAGGATGATTGAGTTAATAAATTATTAATTGAGTAAATGATTGTACTTTGTTGAAAACTATGTGACCACTGTGGTGAAAACTATGTGGCCACTTTAGTGATAAGTTGTTTTGAATGGTGTATTTTGATTTTCTGTGATAAGTTGTAACATTGTGAATACTGTTAAATACTGTTATTGATTTTCTGTTTTGCTCTGATTTGTTATTGAATAGAGTTTTTACTGTACCATGTAATCAGAACCTTGAAAAGCAGTTCACAGCAGCATTCTTCTTGAAAACTGCTTGTGGTTGGCTTTACACCTTCATAACATTTATCATATGAGTTCTCTTTTCTCCTCTCACCCCTTTTGTCAGTACCCTGGTCCAGACTATCATCACCTCATGCCCAGACAATTGCAATGACAGTAGTCTACTGATTGGTGTCCTGGCTTCAAGTCTCTCCCTACAGTAGAGTATTGTCCACATAGCAGTCAAAGTGGTCTACATAATGTAGTGGTCTTATCATATCTCCTTCCTACTTGATAAAATCAGACAGCACCCTGTCTCTTCCAGGATAAAATATAAAATACTCTCTTCAGTGTTCAAGACCCTTTATAAACCATTCTCATTCCCCCTGCATCCACTACTCTTCCAGTCTTCTTACACTTTATACCCTTTCTCCACCATGTACACTCTAATCTAGGGACTCTGGTCTCTTCGTTGTTTATTGAAGTGACACTCCCATATCTCAACTCAAGGTGTATTCAATGATTGTATCTCTTTTCAAGAAAGTTCATTATTCATCTCTACCTCCAGCATTCTCTGTCCCTTCTGTCAATTTACACATATGTATCACTTATTTGTACACATTTCTTGGCATGAAGTCTCCCCCAATGAATTATGTGTGTATGTCTGTATATGTGTATATACTACATGCACACATGTGCATACATATACACATACACATGTGTGTATATGTCCATGTGTATATGTAAATATATACATACATACACATATGGAAACTAAAAGAAAAAAAGTAGTTTCAGAAAATCACACGTAAACCTTCACATACTAGTTAATAATTGTTCCAAAAGAATGGCAGTTGTTGCTTATCTACAATACCAGGCTAAAGTCTAGATTAGCATCATGTAACAAGTGCCACTACCTTACAATAAGACCGAAAATTTATCCTTATAAAGTAATATTACATTATATTTTCCAAAGTCCCTCTATCCATGACTTTATAAAACAAAATTTTCTCTTCCTTCTTCCTCTCTCCCTCTCCATTCTTTTTTCCACTTCCCTACTCTTCCATTCTTCTCCCCCTCCCTCTTTTCATGTTCCTCTACCTCTCCCCAGTGGCTTCAGGTCAAAACTCAGTGCAACTCTAACTGTTAATAAAAAGGTGATTACCAACTTAAATATTTGTTGTTTTAATTTTCCTTTGAGGCATGGGACAAATATGACCTCTGAGCTCACTCTCTCACCACTAACACTCAGTACTAGAAGGTTCAGTCCTTGAACTGGGCTAAGTTTCTTACTACATTTCTTAAGAATGGTGGATCAAGTCAAAAAAACTTCAGAGATTCAAGATGGAAGAGAAAACAACAAATCATTGCAATTTTCCCATAATCACCTTCAAAGAACCATAAAATAGCATCACAAAACAAATCCTAAAATAGCAGAATTAGCAAAAAGGAGGGATTAAACTATATTTTAGCCTAAGAAACTAGGAAGATTGACAAGAAAGGTCAGTTTCACTAAGGTAAAAGGGGAGTTGATTCTGGGGAAAGAAGCATCCAAGAAATACAGAAGCAAGCTCCAATTCCATAAATTGGGAGATCCTGAGCCCCAGTGGAGTCGAGCAGGCACTAGCACAATATACCTGAGACAAAATCATGCTTGAAGAAATTATTCTTAAATCTGCCCTCAGAGTAAATCAATTTGCTCTCCAAAAATGGATAACATTTTTAAACATGGGTCCATGAAATTGTCTTAATTTGTTGTCTTGATAAAAGACAAAGTTAATCACAGTTGGTCATTGTTAAAAATATTTCTTTTACTGTGTACAATATTCTCATTCTGTTTATTTCAATTTCTGTAGTTTCGTATAAGACTTGCAAAACATTTTTCCCTTAAAACTATTCTCATTATTTCTCCTAGAACCACAGTATTCTGTCACTACCTAGACTGTAGCTTATTCAGCCATTACCCCATTGATAGGCAGATCCAAAATTTCCAATTCTTTGCCACCACAAAAAGAACTGTTATAAATATTTTTGTACATATAGGTACTTTTCCTTTTCCTTTGATTTTTTTTTTAGGGATATGGACTTAGTAGAGGTATTGTTGTGTAAAATTACACACAGTTTACTAGTCTTAAAGCATATTTCTAAATTGTTCTCCAGAATGGTTGGACTAGTATACAACTCTACCAATAATGTATTAGTAACCAAATTTTTACAAATTCCCCAAACACTTGTCATTTTCTTTTTCTTTCATGTTATCCGATTTGATGGCTATGAAGTAGTATCTAAGAATTATTTTAATCTGCTTTTTCATACAAATATTTATGGCTTTGATTTTTTCTTCTGGAAACTACCTATTTATATCCTCTGACCATTTGTCAGTTGGGGAATGAGGGTTATGTCTATAAACTTGACTCAGTCCCCTATATATTAGAGAAATTAAGTCTTTATCAGAGAAAATCAGTATAACATCCCCTCACCCCATTGTCTATATGTCTTCTAATTTCAGCTGTAGTAGTTTGTTTCTGCACATTTAAAAAATCTTGTAATCAAAATAATCCATTTTACTTCCTGTGACACACTCTCTTGTTTGGTCATAAACTCTTCACTTCTCCATAGGTCTGACAGTTTTACATTCTCCTCTAATATGCTAAAGCTATCATCCTTTATGTCTAAATAATTTATCCATTTTGACCTTAACTTTGTATAAAGTGTGAGGTATGTATCTATACATAGTTCCTGCTAAATGGCTTTTCAGTTTTCCTAGCATTTATTTTTTGTCAAATGATGACTTATCAAGCACAAGAATTTGTATCTTTGGGTTTATCAAAGACTGGATTTCTATGATCATATACTGTTATTTATTTTGTACATGGGCAGTGGCTAGAGCCCCAGAGCTAGAGTCAGGAAGAAATTAGTTCAAATATGACATCAGACTCTTACTGGCTATGTGACCCAGGGTTTGTCAATTATCTCTGTTCACCTCAGTTTTCTCATCTATAAAATGACTTGGCAAATGAAACGACAAAACATTCCAGTATCTTTGTCAAAAAAATCCCAAATGGAGTCACAAAGAGTTGAGCGTGACTGAAATGACTGGACAACAAATTGTGAACTTAATCTATTCCACTGATCCTCCAGTCTATTTTTAACCAGCACTAGATTGTTTTTATTGATTAGTTCTTTCTAATGTAATTTAATATCTGGTACTGCTAGGTCACCATCTTTCACATTTTTTATTGATTACCTTGATTTTATTTATCTTTTGTTCTTCCAGATTCATCTTATTGTTTTTCCTTGTTTTATAAAACAGTTCTCCATTAGATTGGTACTATATAGAATAAAAATAATTAGATTTGTCATTTTTATTAAACTGGCTCAGATTATCTATGCAAAACTAATATTTCTCCAATTGTTTAGATCTTTATTTCTGTGAAAATTGTTTTGTAATTGGGTTCATGTAGTTTGTCTTGACAGGTAGACTCCCAAGTATTTTATATTGTCTGAAGTGATTTTATAAGGAATTTGTCTTTCTATCTCTTCCAACTGGGTTTTGTTGTACATATAAATATTGACAATTTATGTGAGTTTACTGTATATGCTATAACTTTACTAAAGTTGTAAATTCTTCCAGTTATTTTTGATTGATTTTCTATGGTTCTCTGAGTATACCAGCATGACAACCTCATTGTCTATTTTTATTCCTTCAATTTCTTTGTCCTATCTCATTGCTAGTTCTATCATTCTAATACAACATTAAATAATAGTTGTTATAATAGATATCATTGCTTCATTCCTGATCTTACTGGTAAAGCTTCTAGTTTATCCCCATCACAGATATTTCTTCCATTTGGTTTTATAAAGATACAATTTAACATTTTGTGATAGTCTCCATTTATTCCTATGCTTTCTATTGTTTTAATAGGAATGGGTTTTATATTTAATTAAATTTAATTAAAAAAAACTTTTCTACATCTATTGATATATTCATATTATTTTTATTGTTTTTGTTATCAATATGGACAATTATGCATTTAAGCCATCTTCAGACATGTCTGACTGTGTGACTCTTCATGACCTTATTTCAGATTTTCTTGGCAAAGCAATTGGAGTGGTGGAGGAAACTGAGACAAATAGTGTTTAATGTTTTGCCCAGGATCACACACATAGGAAGATGAGTCTTCCTCACTCCAGGTCTGGTTCTCTTTCTGCTGCTCTGCATAGCACCCCAATGATACTTATAGTTTTCTTAACATTGAGCCAGCCTTGTATTGCTGGTATAAGGCCCATCTGCTTATGGTGTAACAGTTTTATCATAAATTTTTTTGTAACTTCTCCAAACCAAAAGCATTTCTGTATATAATTGGAAAACATAAATGCATACACATACATGATTTTCCCTTTAGAAGTAGGAAAATGCAGTTTAAGAAAAACTTTATTTACTGTTGATTTACAGATTATCAGGGGGGAAAAATACTTTTACACTGACCAATGTAGAAGTAATTTAGTTGAAGAAAGGAAGGAAAGAAAGAAGGAAGGAAGGAAGGAAGGAAGGAAGGAAGGAAGGAAGGAAGGAAGGAAGGAAGAAAGGAAGGAAGGAAGAAGGAAGGAAGGAAGGAAGGAAGGAAGGAAGGAAGGAAGGAAGGAATGAAAGAAGGAAGGAAGGAATGAAGGAAGGAAGGAAAGAAAGAAGGAAAGAAGGAAGGAAGGAAGGAAAGAAAAAAGAAGCAAGAAAACAAAGACAGGAAGGAAGAAGCTTGCAATGGAATAGAGACTGATTGAAGGAAATAATTTAAAATGAAACTAGCACTTAAAGTGACTCTACATCAGGGCAAGGTTCAGATAATAGGTCAAATTTATATTTTATTACAAAGCCAATCCAGAAGATTTGTTGGATTAGAGAGTGACATGCTCAAATTTTTGTTTTTGGGAATATTAGCTTAGCACTGAGTAGAAGAGAAATGAGATAAAGAAGATACTGGAGGCAGGAAAATCAATTAGGAAAACTATTGCAACAATCAGGTGAGAGTTGGTGAAAACCTGAACTAGGGTAGAGGCCAAGTTATTATAAAAAAAAATTAATATAAGTTATGTTGTGGAAGTAAATTGACCAAAATTTGAAAAATAATTGAATTTGCAGGTTGAAAGAGAAGTATCAAGGATGATTACAAGGCTGTTAATATAAATGACTGAAAGAATATTTGTGTCAAGAATAGAAAAGATATTGGCAGATTGGAGAAGAAATGAACTTGTTGCTAAATATGATTTTTTGGCATGTTGTGTTTGAGATGATTACAAGTTATTAATAGCTAATATTTATTTACTACTTTAAGCTTTGAAATTTTAAAAAAAATATTGTCTAATTTTGGCATCACCACAATCTTGGGCAAGAGGCATTATTATTGTCCCCTCTTTACATGTGAGAAAATTAAGGTGGAAGGGGATTAAGTGACTTACTTAAGGGCACACAGCTAGTAATTATCTGAAAAGGAATTTAAAATCAGGTCTTTCTGATTCCTTGTCCACTCTTTAACTGCCTGCAATATTTGTAAAATCATGTATTGATGTCCATTTCACTGCTTATATCTTCCTTTAAAAAAAAAGGCAAAGAAAATATATTGGCTTGCCCAATAAAGAAATCTTTTTTCCCCCCCTTTTTAAGAATGATCTTAATCAAAATCAACACCAGAGGAAGGAAGGCATAAGGTTAGTTAGACTGAAACTAGATTCAATTCCCATTTTTGTTTCCATTATGCATATGTTTTTCAAGCACATTAAATTTAGCCAAAAATATCATATAAAATTTAAAAATTCCAAATCAAAGTCTGTCCAATTTATTAAAAATTTCAGGAAGAAATTTAAACACCCTAATGAAAGTTTAATAAATTTTCAAATGAGACAAGTTAATTTTTTTTTTACATTTTGCTATTTTTATAGTTAAAGATAGAATTAAATGGCTTATTGTTGCATTACCCT
>JAQQSV010001151.1:51199-73826 GCA_028646515.1 Pseudochirops corinnae
TTAAATCAGAACCAATGAAAATAATGATCATATGATGTTCATCTCCTTCCTTCCCACCCCTCCGTTTTCTTATATTTTTATGCCTCTTCTTGTGGCATAATTTCCCATCTTCTGCCTCTACCTTTTCTTTTCTCTTAGGGATGATATTTTCTTGCAATAATGAAAACCCCTATTGTGTTCTACCAAGTGAAAAGGTTTGAAAACTATAAAATAACAACAAATATAGTTTATTTATATGTTTTCTAAAGATTTAAGTCATTTTTGTGACTGGGAAGGTGTGTGATGCTCCATAAAATGATTGTAAAATCCTACCTCTTCCTTTATCATATTTTCATAAAAGGATCCATTAGATAAATCTGTGTACTATGCTCATAATAATTTTATAACAAGAGAGTAGGCATATGGTTCGAAATGATGCATCTTTTCTCAAAGTCAACCATGATTTTTTCATCATTCAGAGCATTCACCTCTTTCATAGACCTTCAAAAATCAATTTCTAAATCCTTCAAAATTATTTCTACTCCAACACTCATTCTTTCCATATATATATATTGTTTAGCTATTTTTGTTTTTACCTATGTTTGTATAACATTGAGTATAATAGATGTTAAATGTTTCTAGAATAAATGAGTAGTTAAAATCTCCACTTACCATGATGATGATGATGATGATGATGATGATGATGATGATGATAATGTTCCTGTCCGTATATACTATTGCAAAGGAATAGAAGATTGTGGGAATTGTCTTTCTCTACTTAACAAAAATTAGCTAAAATGGATGGAGTCTCAATATGGGTCATGATATCTTTTTAAATCCATAGGTGGTCTTGAAATACAATATTGAATGTAAATGAAATATATATCCATTACCTTCAACATAACTAGATATTTTAAATAAATGGATAATAGTAGCTTGATCTAATAGATCACAAAAGTACCCTACAAGTTTTCCTGATGCCTTTTCATATGTGAGCAACTCTGATAGAGAATTATACTCCTGAGGAATCCCAGTGCTTAGGTTTTCAAAAAGAGAAAGCATTTTCAGATTTAGATATGTGACCAGATAATTTTACTCCTTCAAGGCAAATAAAATATTCACTAGGACAGAGATGAGTTTTCTTTAAAAAAAAAATAAAGGTTATCATTATCATGTTTTTTCTTCCTTTTTCTTTTTATTTATTTATTTTTTAAATTAAATTTTATGTTTATTTTTAGTTTACAGCATTCATTTACACAATATTTTGAATTACAAATTTTCTTCCCGTCTTTCCCCTACACACCACCACAAAACAGTGATCTCACTGACTATTCCCTCCCCCAGTCTGCTCTCTCATATATCCTCCCCAATTTTCCCTCTGACTTTCAGGTAGGGCAAGATGGATTGCCTTACCCCAATGAGTGTATATTTTATTTTCAGTTGCATTTAAAATAATAATAATAATATATTTTTAGAACATTTGATTTTAAAACTTTGAATTCCAAATTCTTCCCCTTCTTCCCTTGTCACCCACCCTTACTGGGAAGATAAGCAGTTCAATATAGGTTGTACATTTGTAGTTACACAAAACATTTCCATAGTGGATATACTGTGAAAGACTGCATTTATCTCAATCCTATCCTGCCCCCAAATTGTTCTGTTTTCTACTTTGACCCTATCCCTTTTCAAGAGTATGTATTTCTAACTACTCCCCTCAGATCTACCCTCCCTTCTATCATTCCCCCTCTCATCCCCTTCCCCCCTACTTTCCTGTAGGTTAAGATACCCAATTTAGTGTTTATTTTATTCCCTCCTTTGGCTGAATTAAATGAGAGTAAGGTTGGCCCATTCCCTTTTGCCTTCCTGTTCTTCCCCTCCATTGTAAGAATTCTACCTTGCCTCCTTTATATGAGATAATTTACCTTATTTTATCTCTCCCTATCTCCTATCATTTTATTCCTCTCTTACTTCTTAATTTTATTTTTTAAATATCATCCTTTCCCATTCAATTGATTCTGTGCTCTCTGTTTATGTATACCTGTTCACATATATACATATACTCACATATGCATGCATATACACATATATCTTCTATACAGAGATATGTATGTATGTGTGTGTATTCATATTTTCTTCAACTATCTTCATACTGAGAAAAGTTTCATGAGGTACAATTATTATTTTTCCATGTAGGAATGTAAATATTTCAACTTTAATAAGTTCCTTATTTTTTCTTTTCCCTGTTTACCTTCTCATACTTCTCAAGCTTCTTGTATGCCAAATTTTCTATTCAATTCTGTTTTTTTTCACCAAAATGCTTGTACAATTCAATGCACAAGCAGCTTCCCAAAAGAATGGTACTGTGAACAGCTTTTAAGTTTCTAATTACACAGTACAGTGAACACTCCATTTATTCCATTACAAATCAAGGCAAACATTCACAATAAGTTACAATATAAAATTCACAACATTACATCTAATCACAGAAAATCCCAATAGAATGTTCACAACAGCTTTGCATCAGAATGGCCACATAGTTTTCACCAAAGTGCTCACCATATTTAGAACAAAGAACAAAACAATAATCATCTGGTTTCCCTAAGGGGGAAACCCTTCTTACTTAATCATTCAATCATTTCACAATATAAGTCAGTCTTCCACTCATGGGGCAATCATAAGTTAACTTAATCAGTCACTTTTATCCAGATTCACAATTACTAAGTATCTTTAATCACTAAATATAATGATTAGAAAAAAAAAAAAAATCATACAAACCCTCCACCCCTTGGTGTCTAGTAAACTTCAATTTCATCACACATTTAATATCCAAGGAGAGGCCTTTTCTCCATCTTGGCTGAGGGTGGTCTTGCAGATTCCCTGGATCCCCTTGGATGGCCCCAGCTCCTACCTGAATCCACCAAACAGTCATCTGGATTCAGAGACAGATAGAGCCCAGATCCTTGTCCAGTTCTCTGGGCAGTCCCTGGTACACACTGAAGTTCACAGGGACCAGCACATCTCAAAATTTTCACCACTTCTGTTGCTGGGATCTCAAGGATCAACCATGCCACAAACAAATAAAGCCTTATCCTGGTCATGCTTCTTCAGTCCTCCAGCAGTTCAGCTGGCCCTAGGAGCAGAGAGAAATCTCTCCCTTTCAGGAGGCAGCAGCCACTTTGGCTTTCCAGGAGACAACCACCACTTTGGCCTTCACCAGATTCTGGTCTCATAGAAAACTCCAACTCATTTCTCAGTCCAGTAGCAGCCCAGCTCCCAGATGTTGGAACAATTCTGCTTCCTCCAACAGGAGTAAAAATTCTTAATTCTGGCTGCCTCTTCTCTGGCCTCTTGTTAAACACACACACACACACACACACACACACACACACACACACACACACACACGCACACACAGACTTCCTGTTTCAGCCAATACCTTCCTGTTATGTCAGCAACAGAGAGTTCACACCTTCTGTTTCTTTAAAAGAAGTACTGGGCCCTTTAATTACCCTTATATCTTGAAAGTCCTCCATTTTATTGAATGACCATAATTTCCCCTGAAACATTATACTCAGATTTGTTGGGTAGGTGACTTATTTAATCCCAGCTACTTTGACCTCTGGAATATCATATTCCAAGCCCTTTGATCCCTTAATGAAGAAGCTGCTTGATCTTGTGGTATCCTGATTGTGTTTCCACAATATGCAAATTCTTTTTTCTTGGCTACTTTTAATATGTTCTCCTTCATCTTGGAACTCTGGAACCTGGCTACAATATCCCTAGGAGTTTTCTTTGTGGGATGTTTTTCAAGTAGTGATCAGTGAACTCTTTAAATTTCTATTTTGCCCTCTGGTTTTAAAATATCAAGGCAACTTTCCTTGAGAATTTATTGAAGGATGATTTCTCGGTTCTCTTTTTTGATAATGGCTTTCAGGTAGTCCAATAATTTTTAAATTGACTCTCCTGGATCTTTTTTCAAAGTCATTTATTTTTATTTCTAAATTTTTGTTTATTTTAAGTTTACATCATTTATTTCCATGAGATTTCTATTTACACATTTTCTCCCTGTCTTTCCCTTACCCACCACCCTAAAACATCAATCCCATTGTATATCCCCTCCCCCAATCATCTCTCTCCTATATCCTCCCCCATCACCCCTATGACTTTCCAATAGGGCAAGATGGATCTCCTTACCCCAGTACCTGTATATTTCCCTCCCTATTCCATTTCCCACTTGTTCTATTCTCTACCTTGTCCCTGTCCCTTTACAAAAGTGTGTGCTTCTAACAATCCTCCCCTCCAAACTGTCCTCCCCTCCATTGACCCACCTCATCCCCTTCCCCCCTACTCTCCAGAATTCCAAGAAACCCAATTTGGAGTGTATGTCATTCCTTCCCTAAACCAACTTCAAAAAGAGTAATGTTGACCCATTCCCTTTTGCCTTTCTGTTCTTCTCCTCCATTGTAATAATTACCCCTTTCCTCTTGTATATGACAGGATTAACCCCATTCTGTCTCTCTCTGTCTCCTCCCATACTATTCCTCTTCCACCTCTCAATTTCATCTTTTAAAATATCATCCCACCATATTCAATTGATGTTGTATCCTCTGTCTATGTACACATACATACACACACTCATATATGTAATCATAAGCATAAATACCCTCCTATTTAGAGGGTGTGTCTATACACACACACACACACACATACACACACATATTCACATCCCCTCATCTATGCTCATACTGAGAAAAGTTTCATAAGTGATAATTATCATTTTTCCATATTGGAATGTAAATTGTTCAACTTTGATAAGTTCCTTATGAATTCTTTTCCATGTTCACCTTCTCATGCTTCTTGTATTAGAATGTCAAATTTTTTATTCAGTTCTGTTATTTTTTTCATCAAAAATGCTTGGAAGTCCTCCACCTCACTTCCTTGAATAACCATATTATCCCCTGGAACATTATACTCAATTTTGCTGGGTAGGTGATTCTTGGTTTTAATCCTAGATCCCTTGATCTCAGGAATATCATATTCCAGACCTCTCAATCCCTTAATATAGAAGCTGCTTGATTTTGTGGTATCTGGATTGTGTTTCCACTGTATTCAAATTGTTTCTTTTTGGCAGCTTGTAATATTTTCTCCTTAATCTGGGAACTCCGCAACCTATCTATAACATTTCTAGGAGTTTTCTTTTGGGTATCTTTTATAAGAGGTAATTCGGTGAATTCTTGCAAGTTATATTTTTCCCTCTGGTTCTAAAATATCAGGGCAATTGTCCTTCAGAATTTCTTGAAGGATGCTTTCTAGATTCTTTTTTTGATCATGACATTCAGGTAGTCCAATAATTTTTAAATTGTCTCTCCTGGATCTATTTTCCACGTTAGTGGTTTTTTCAAGGAAGTATTTCACATTGCCTTCTATTTTTCATTTGTTTGAATATGTTTAATAGTATCTTGATTTCTTATAAAGTGATTTCCTTCCATTTGCTCCACTCCAATTTTGAAGAAATTATTCTCTTCAGAAAGCCTTTGAGATTCTTTTTCCATTTGGCATATTGGACTTTTTAAGGCATTCTTCTACTCGTTGGCTTTTTGGGCCTCTTTTGCCATTTGAGTAAGCCTATTTTTTAAGGTGTCATTTTTTTCAGTCAGTTTGTTGACTGTCTTTTCATGATTTTCTTGCATCATTCTCATTTCTCTTGCCAACTTTTCCTGCACTTCTCTTATCTGGTTTTCAAAATCCCTCTTAAGCTGCCCTATGGCTTGTCACAAGTATACATTTTTCTTGGAAGCTTTTGATGTAGGAATTCTGACTGTGTTGTCTTCCTCCTGTTGCATGCTTTGATCCTTTTTGTTCCCAAAAAAGGAATCTAAAGTTGCATTCTTGGGTTGTCTTTGCTTTCTTTGCCTAGTCATTTTGCCAAGTTAATTACTTGACTTTTAGGTTCAGTAGAACTCTGCTTTTAGAGGGGAGAGCTCTGTCCCAAATCACAGGGGTTTTTGCAGCTGCTGGAGCTATCAGAAGGAACACTGTTTCTGCAACCCCCAACAGCTTTGGTTCACTGAAAATGCACCTCAGGACCACCACCCAAGACTACAATCTTGATCCAGGCAGCTCAAGGCAAGACCACTTAGCCTTTAAATGATTCCTTGGCCTCCCTGCAATCTGCAGGCTGGGGGCTTCTGAAGCAGCCACATTTAGGTAGCTGCAAGGCCACAGCTTCAGCCACTCCTAACTCTTGGGCCACTGGCCAAACCCTCTCCCCAGAATTTTCCAAGTTCCACTAACCTTTCACTTAGTCCTTGTTTCTTATGGGTTGGCAATTATCGAAAATGCTACTGCTGCCCATGATTCATGCTCCAGCCATAGCTTCTTCTGGCAGCCCTAGGGCTCCAGCCATGGGTTCATGCAGTGATGCTCTGGGCTTCAAGTGTGCTGCAATGAACCCCTTCCCATCTGACTTCCAGGCTGCCTTCAGCAGGAGCTTTGTTACTCTGTCATTTTGTGAGTTCTGGAGATTTAAAATTTGTTAGAGTCATATTTTGTAAGTATTTGAGGTGGTTATGAGGAGAGCTGTGGAGTTTTCCTGCTTCTACACCACCATCTTGACTCTGCCCCTCCAGGTCAGTGGTTTTTCCAATGAGATATTTCACATTTCTCCTATTTTTTTATTTTATTTCAACATGTTTAATAGTACCTTGGTTTCTCATATAGTAATTAGCTTTCATTTGCTCCAATCTAATTGTGAAGGAATTAATCTCTTCAGTGAGTTTTTGAAATTATTTTTCCATCTGTCAAATTCAGTTATTTAAGGCATTCTTCTCCTCATTGGCTTTTTGGGCCTCTTTTGCCATTTGATTTAGGCTATTTTGTAAGGAGTCACTTTTTTTTTCTATCAGGTTGTTGACTCTTTTTTCATGATTTTCTCGCATCATTCTCAATTCTCTTCCCAATTTTTCCTCCACTTCTCTTACTTGATTTTCAAAGTCCTTCTTGAGCTCCCCTGTGGCCTGTAAACAATTCGTATTTTTTCTTGGAAACTTTTGGTGCAGGCATTCTTACTTTATTGTTTTCCTCCTCTTGCATGCTTTGATCCTTTTTTGTCCCCCCAAAAGGAATCTAACATTTGATTATTGTGCTTGCTTTGCTTCCTTTGCTCATGTTCCCATTCAATTATTTGGCTTTTGAGCTCTTTGCCACAGTAGAACTCTGCTTCCAGAGAGGAGGGCTTTGTCCCAAACCTCTGGGGTTTTCCCAGCTGCCAGAACTATTATTTGGATGCCCTCTCTGCTGCCCCCACAAGGTCTGGCTCACTGGTCACATACCTCAGGTCCACCACCCAAGTCCATGATCCAGATACAGACAGGTTAAAGCAAAAGAGATTAACCTCTGAATGGTCACTTTCTCCCCCATTATCTGCAGGCCAGGAGCCCTGAGGCAGCCACATGGAGGTGGTTGCATGGCCATGGGCCAAGGTGCCTCCACTGCTTCTAGCTCCAGGGGCAAAGGCAGAACCATGCTCTTAGCCCCCTGCATTTGCAATAGAGTTCTACTGACCTTTCACTTTTTCTTTGGCATTTATGGGTTGACATTCCTTGAAACAGGCACAGCTTCTGTTGATCCATTTTCCAGAAGTTCAATCTAACTGCTGCTGTTAGGTGCCTCCCTGGGGCTAAAACTGTAAGCTCCCTTGGGGCAGAGCTTGTCTCCCAGCATGCTGGGATGGACCCTTACTATCTGCCTGCTAGGTTGCCTTCAGTGGGTGATTTGTTTCTCTCTGTCACTTTGTGGGTTCTGTACCTCTAAAAAAATTTTAGAATCATATTTCATAGGTATTTGAGGGGGTTATTGGTGAAGTTCACAGAGTTTTCCTGCTTCTATGCCACCATCTTGGCTCTGCCCCGACAGGTGACATCTTGTGTTTTTTTTTTATCATTATTGTTTAATGGTATTTATTCTTTACTTTTCCATAGAAATCATCAATCATATGATGTTTTTATAGTATTTTTAGATTCCAGATTACTTTCATAACAGTATTTATTTATGGTAAGTAATATAATTGATATTATTCTCATTTAATGGGGAAAGAAACTAAGACAAGAAAAAGTTTATTGGCTTTACTACATGGTTGATGATCAGTTTGGGGTTAAAATTTAGATATGCTGAAGTCGTATCCCATTGATGCATTGTACAATGCTTTTTTTTTTTTCTCAATGTGTTGAGCCTTCACCATCAATAAGAGGTTAAATTGTTTTTAGCAACCTTATGCTCCAGATTTTTCCCCGCTCCAATCCATCTTACACACAGCAACCAAAATAATTTTCCTTAAGTACTGATCTGACCATATTATTTCTCTACTCAATAAACTCTAATTCCTCCCTTTAGGCCTTTAGGATAAAATATAAACTCCTCTTTTTGGGCTTTTAAAGTTCTTCATAACGTGACCCAAACTATCTTGCCAGATGTACTATTCCTCTTTACCCACTTTCCAGGACAGATTAATTGGATTTTCACTGTTTCTCACATACAACATTGAGGCTTTTGTCTTAGTCTCTTTGTACTGGCTATCCACATTCCTAGAAAAGAAGTCAGGAAAGAAGGAAGGAAGAAGGAATGAAATAAGGAAGGAAAGAAAGAAGGAAGGAAGGAAGGAAGGAAGAAAGGAAGGAAGGAAGGAAGGAAGGAAGGAAGGAAGGAAGGAAGGAAGGAAGGAAGGAAAGAAGGTAGGAACGAAGGAAGGAATGAAGGAAGGAATGAAGGAAGGAAGAAAACCATTACTAAATATCTACTAAGTATTAGACACCTTGTTATGACTTTTAAAAATAAAATCCTGGTTACTCCTCACAAAAACCCTGGGAGGTATGTGCCATTATTATTCCCATTTTATAGTTGGGGAAACAGAGGTTAAATGACATGAATAATGTTACATTTCTGCTAAATGTATGAAATTAATTTGAATTTGTTTTTCTGACTCCATTCCAAAACCTCTATCCACTAAACCCTATTGATTCTCTATTCAAGCCAATTTTTGTCTACCTCACAAAATTTCTTACTTCCTTCAAAACACAGATCAAGTACTATTTTATCTAAGACACATTAACTAATATTGCAACAGTTAAATGCATTCTTCTGTATGTGACTATATTTATTTTGCATTTATTATATATGTATATACACACATATATTTCTCCTCTTGTTAAAACATAAGTTCTTTAATGATAGTAGTTATTTTTAAAATCTTTTTGTCTTCATATCACTATTCCACAGTATGATGCCTGGAACATAATAAAAATTTAATTAATTCCTATTGATTGATTAAGTATCAAAAGTCAAAGATATATATAATAACAAATGGTAAAACAACAATCAGCATTTATATACATTTTGAATTTTTTTATATTCTTCATGTATTTCTCTTTTGACTATTATGACAATCCAGTAAGCCACATGTTATTATTACTCTCATTTTATAGAAAAGGAAACTTTGACTAATTTATTAAATGATTTGCTTAGGGTTACACAGCTAAGAAAGTGTCTAAGCAGGGAAGCTAGGTGCTGCAGTGAATAGAGCACCAGCCCTGGAGTCAAGAGGATCTGAGTTCAAATCTGGCCTCAGATACTAAACACAAAAACTAGCCATGTGACCCTGGGCAAGTCACTTAATCCCAAATGCCCTACCTTCCTCCCTCCAGAAAGCTAAAAATAAACTATCTAAGTTAAAATTTTAAGTAAGTATTCCTTACTCCAAGTCCAAGACTCTATGCATTGTCTTTGGTTGTTTGTTTTTTTAAGAAAAAGTTTAAAAAGTATAAAAGAATTTGAAGATTAGTATCTTCAATTATTCATTTCTATATAAGACATGGTTTCCTGGCCACAAGGATCATACAGTCTAGTATCTGCAGAACATTTAATTGTGTGGAAAATATCATTGTATAAAGATGCTTATTAGTGCATCTAGGTGACATAGTAGATATAGTGTTATGCCTGGACTCAAGAAGACTCATCTTCCTGAATTCAAGTATGTTCTCAGATATGTACTAGCTGTGTGAACCTGGAGAAGTCATTTAACCCTGTTTGCCTTAAATTCCTCATCTGAAAAATGAGCCAGAGAAGGAAATGGCAAGCTACTCAAATATTTTTTTCCATGAATACCATAAATGGGATTATGAAAAGTCAGACATCACTGAAAACAACTGAACAATAACAAAAGATCCTGATTTATGAGGCTTAATAGAGTTGTCAAAAGAGAACTAAAGTAACTAAATTGAAGGATAATTCACCTCATCATCCTCCTAGACTTTGTAAAAACATGTTGGCTGAATTTAGTTGGTTTAAAAAAAAACTTTTCAAAAGTATTAGTCAACTGAAAATCCTCTGATAGCCAGTTCTGTAATTATGTTCTGCCTTATTTATTTTTGGAATTGTTTCAATATAGATATAATGCCTGATCCATTATTATTTCCTCAGCATAAGAAATCATGTAACAATGAAGTTTTAAAAATAATTTATCAACATTTCCAAAGAACCTCCTCCTTTCAGAGTCAGTGTATGTCACCAATTATTTTAATTATTCCCTGAAATTTTTACCTTCCACAGCTTTCTAAATCTGGTGTATCAAAGAATCGCAGCAAGTGATGTGATAATTTCTGCACATTCTTTGTCCTTAAGCTAAACAATATTAACAGAGTTACTTAAATTAATTTCAATTATCTGCATCCACCCTTCTTCAGTAACTACAACTCTAACTTCACTTCCCTTTCAATAACTAACTTTTATCTTTCTCTCTTGGCAAATAGAAAAAAAAAAAGACTTTATGGTTTATTTACTCAACTTTACCTAAATCTAATTAAAACACTAGTCAAGATACCCATGATATCAGTGATCCTCTTAGAAAATGAAGGAAAAACAAATGACAATCATCAATTCCTTAAACATTATCTCTTTTCTCACCTCTGCTTCTAAATTTTACTAGCTTCCCACAAATCTCAACTCAAATCTCAATGTTTAGCATACTTTTTATATAAATTCTACTTAATTAATTTAATGATATCTTCTGTATTAGAATATAATTTCCCTTGCATACTTACAAAAAGATAAATTGTCCGCATTAATAGAAGAGAAAATAAAATACTTAAACCAATTAGAGCCATTAATTTCATTACCATGTAAACTATTTGGACAGATAGACAAAGAAGGAGCCCTAACAAATTTCTTTTATGACACAAATATGATGCTGATATCTAAAAAAGGAAGATCAAAAATAGATCAAGGAAATTGTAGACGAGTTTCCTAATGAATATGCCAAAATTATAAATAAAATATTAGCAAAGAGATCACATTATCACAAGGACAAAACACTATGACCAGGTGGTATTTATACCAGAAATGAGGAACTGGTTCAATATTAGGAAAAAATATCAACATCATTGACATATCAATAACAAAATTAACAGAAATCACACAATAATCTCAATAGATGCAAAAAACCCTTTTTAGAAAATACAGCAAATATTACTATTAAAAACAATAGAAAGCATAATAATAAATGAAATTTTCCTTAAAATGACAAGCAGTATTTATCTAAAATCATCAACAAACATTATACATCATGAGTATAAGCTAGAAGCATCCCCAATAAGATCAGGGGTGAAACAAGGATACCTATTATCACCAATATTATGCAATATTGTACTAGAGATATTAACTTTAGCAAGAGGAGGCAAAAAAAAGAAATTGATTGAATGAGAATAGGCATTGAGGAAACAAAACTACCACTCTTTGAAGATAATATGAGGGGATACTTAAAGAATTCTAAAGAATCAACTAAAACAACTACTTGAAACAATTACAGCTAGCAAAATCACAGGAAGTAATACAAACCCACATATATCATCACTATTTCTATATATTACCAACAAAGCTCACCAAGAAAATATAGAAAGAGGAATTTCCATTTAAAATAACTGTAGACAATATAAAACATTTGGGTGTCTACCCACCAAGGCAAATCCAGGAACTTTCTGAACACAATTACAAAACACTTTTCATACAAATCAGATCTAAACAATTGGAAAAAAAAGAAATGATCATGGGCAGGCCAAGCTAATATAACCAAAATGGCAATTCTACCTAAATTAATTTACTTATTCAGTGCTATGCCAATTAGTCACCTAAAAATTATATTATACTTATAAGAAAATGTAACAAAATTCATTTGGAAGAACAAAAAGTCCATAATATTAGTGAGATTAATGAAAAGAAATGCAGGAGAAAGTGTCTCACCATACCAGATCAAAAATTGTATTATAAAGCAACAATCATCAAAACTACTTGGTTCTAGAAAAAAAAAAAGTGGTTTATCAGTGGAATAGGTTAAGAATACAGGATAGAGTAGTCAATGACTATAACAGCCTACTGTTTGATAAACCCAAACACTCCAGCTTCTCAGATAAGAACTCACTATTTGAGAAAAAAAATTGCTGAGAAAATTGGAAAATAGTATGGCAGAAACTAGGCATAGGCCAACATCTCACGTGTGTAGCGACCCTGCAACCTCAGGCCACATATGTCCCTACATCAAGCTAAAGTAGAAATGGGTATGTAATTTAGACACAAAGGATGATACCATAAGCAAATTAGGAGAGTAATAAATAGCTTATTTCTCACATCTATGGAGAAGGGAAGTATTTTTGACCAAACAAGAGATAGAGAATAAATTATAAATTATAAAAAATAATAAATTATATTATTTATAATATATAATTTATATATATAATATATATATAATTATATAATTTATTAAAAATAAATATATTATAAATTATAATAAATTATAAAATACAAAATGGGTAATTTTGTTACATTAAATTTTAAAAATTGCATGAACAAAACTGGTGCAAGCAAAAATAGAAACAAAGAAGAAAGCTGGGAAACATTTTTACTGCCACTGCTTACACAAAAGGCCTCATTTCTAAAATATGAAGAAAACTGAGTCAAATTTGTCAAAATAACAGTCATTCCCCAAGTGAAAAATGGTCAAAGATATGAAAAGGTAAGTTTTCAGATAAAGGAAATTGAAGCTATCTAAAATTATATGGAAAATGCTCTAAATCACTATTGACTAGAGAAATGCAAATTAAAACAACTCTGAGGTACCACCTCACACCAATCACATTGGTTAATATGATAGAAAAGGAAAATCATAAATGATGGAGATGTGGGAAAATTGGAACACTGATGCATTGTTGGTGGAGTCATGAACTAATTCAAACATTCTGGAGAGCAACCTGGAACTATTCACAAAGGGCTATAAAACTGCATACTCTTTGATCCAGCAATAACACTAGTAGGTCTGTATCTCAAAAAAAAAATTATTAAGAAAGGGGAAAGAGGGACAGCTAGGTAGCACAGTGTATAGAGCACCAGCCTTGAAGTCAGGAAGACCTGAGTTCAAATCTGACCTCACTCATTTAACATTTATTAGCCATGTGTCTTTGAGCAAGTCACTTTAATCCAATTTCCCTGCCCTCCCACCTCCAAAAAGCCAAAAAGAAAAAGTTTAAAAAAATAAAAGGGAAAGGAACCATATGTACAAAAATATTTATAGCTGCTCTTTTTGCGTTGGTAAAGAATTGGAAATTGAAGGGATGTCCCTCAATTGGGGAATGGCTTAAGAGGTTGCGATGTATGACTGTTATTAAATACTATTTAATGACACTATAAGAAATGATTTCAGGAAAAAAAAAACCTGGAAAGATTTACATAAACTGATGCTAAGTAAAGTGAGCAGAACCAGGAGAACATTGTACACAGTAACAGCAACATTGTGTGATGATTAGCTATGATAGCCTTGGCTTTTCTCAGCAATACAATGATCCAAGAAAATTTTAATAACTTTGTGATGGAAAATGCCAATCACATACAGAAGATTTATCAAATATGAATGCAGACTGAAGTATATTATTTTCACTTTTTTCTTTCTCATACTTTTTTCCCTTTTTTTCTTATTCTTTCAAAACATGACTAATGTGGAAATATATTTATCATGATTATACATGTATAACCTATATCAGATTGGTAACTCTCTTAGAGAGGAGGGAGGGAAGGGTAAGAGTGAGAAAAATTTGGTAATCAAAATTTTACAAAGATGAATATTAAAACTGTAATTGGAAAATAACACTATTAAGGAAAATAAGAAGAATATAATCTTCTTAGTGGCAAGGACACTGATTCACCCTTATTTGTATCCCCAAAGTATGGTATATTCCCTAAACCATAATGAGTAGTAAATAAATGTTTTTTAACTGATAGAATAATAATGTCTCTCTGTAATATTACTCGATCAGAACTAGTCAGCAAAAGATTATGAAAAACATTCAGCCCATGACATATGAAACTGTATTGAAGGAATCAGAAAAGTCTTAACTTTTTTAAAAAGTATTCTCAGGAAGACAAGAGTACATGAGAACGGAGATCAAGTTAGTTGTTAGATCCCAACATGTGAATGATTTCATTAAACTAGATAATTTAACTTTTAGAGTAACAAAGATCTCATATAGAAAATTATGTCAGAATTTATCTTTTAAGGAAATTAGGAATTCTGAGTGGTGGAGCCAGGTAAGATAAGGTAAATATATGAAAAAGTACAAAGTTAAGATGTAGAGAATCATGTGTAAAGAATAGTAAAAATGATAGATGAGGCAGTGTTTCTTTTTGAGAAGATAACTATCATATCACTTTGCCCTAAGGTGGCTCTCTTGACTTGATGAGTAATCAGTTTTCACAAAAGTAATATCATGACATTTTCAAAAACAAAACAAAAATTATAAAATTTTTATTTTATTTTTCAAAGATCATGCCCTAATTTCACAAAATTCCTTTTCAAATTTCACAAATGCATCTGAATAAAGAATTGCTTCAAGACTTTGAAAAATGTATTATTTAAGGAATGAGAACATTGTTACTCTTTTTCCTTTATTTCAGAGTTTGAGCTTTTCATTAAGATACCAAATACAGAAATTCAGGTAATGAGATATCTCTTCAGCTTTCAAATTCAATATTAGCTGTGAGGTAAAAGAAAAAGTTAAAGGGACCTCTTTCCTAAGTATGTGGAATGATTACATGTTCAGTGAGGTATATTATCTAATATACTTGTGTATATTTACATACATATATATATACATATAGATGTACAATGCACATTACATATATCTTGGTATATATAATGAGTATGTGTGATATATGTCTGTGTGCATGCAAACATATACACATACATGGAAATACCTATTTCTTCCTGGATCCTATGGCTCTTTCTTCATTTCACTGAAATGTTTAAAAACTGAATAATTTGTTCTCTTCTTGCAGCTTATCTCCACTGACTCTTTGGCAGCATCAACAGCACCGTCAGATGTGATAATGGTTATTGATGGTACTATCTTCACCAGCAATATTTTGATTTCATAAATGATGGTGCAACATATCTTCCAGACCAAATTTAACCATACATTAATATACTGTCTAAGCTCAAAGAATAAAAAAGTGTTATTCATTGATATTTTGAGGGCTTACAGAATACAGTATGATTCAATCTTCCCTAAACTCAAAGGGTAGTATGATCAATTTATACTTTTTTTTTTAACCTATTCATTCTGATGAGAACCAGTGTATCTAATCCTAGTTTTAGGGTAAAATTAACATCTGGGCAATTTAGCGATATATTGTTCATGTGATTTAGTATGGAATTGTGTTTTCTGCCTTGTCAGTTTGGAAATACAATTTGAATTGGTAATTGAACTGATTCATTGTAAGCTTCAAAAATAGCCCCAAAATATGGATTTTACCTGAAGTCACAACCATTCTGAACATTGATTAAAACAAAACTGTTTTGTCAAACTCAATAGTTTGAAATCAAGCTTTCATTTTCCTTAAAAAAAAGATTTGAAGGGTAGTTGGCAGTTGTATCAAATAATATAAAAACTGATTATATGCCAGGCTGCTCCCAGTAGACAAGGATAGCAAGATATTGTTTGAAGAGACACATTAAACATTAATATTGAAATAGATAAAATCATTTAAAATCACAATCCTTTTTTAAAACAAATGAGATGTTCTCTGGTTGAATCTGATGATAAATGGAAAATTTTATTCATAAGCACTGATAGAAATTGATTCATTTGACTGTGGGTTTGGCAGAAGAATGTGTAGAGAAGTGGAAGAAATAATGAGATCTGGGAATGAAATTCCTAAGCTTTCTCTTCTTTGAAATTTGTTAGTCAATTTGTTCATGAATGAATGAATGGAAAAAGGAGAAGATGAAATCATTTGTTTAACATTTACTATATGCTAAGCACTGCTATGTGCTAGAGATAGAAACACAAGATAAATACAAACCCTGATCTATAGGAGATTGTACTCTAAATGAGAAAGATACTGTATATTAGAATGTTCAACTGTAGGCTAAATGGCAAGGCTCATGATCTATAGAGTTCATTTACAGGTTTGTTGTGAGTGCCCATAATTCTGAAAATATAGTGAAAAAAGAGATGGTAAGCCCAAGAGGCCCTTAAGATGTGGTGGCAAGGTAAATGCCAAGGACATGCATTTCTAACAAGAAGGATTGTGGCTGATGACTCCCAAATCATTAAATTACTATATTGTCTGTGCAATATGGAGTTTATAGGAATAAGGGGAGGTAAAGAAAAAGAGAATATTTGCTGGCACATCATCAAAATTCATATAGTGTAAAGTTACTTGCCAAGGGTATCTCTAGCTTTTAATTTGTGAAAACTGTTTTGATCTCAAAAAGTTCCAAAGGTGACAGAGATTGTTAGTCACAATTTTATACAATGAAAAAAGTGTTGGCTTTGGAGTTATAATCAAATTCTTGCTTCTGCCGTTGATGTAACATTACAAAGGTCCCTTCAACTCCTCGGACCTCAGTTTCTTCAATCTGTAAAATGAAAGTGGGAGTAGACTATATGGCCTTTAACATAAATTTGATCACAAAATCTGTCATCCTAAATTTATGTCATATCATTTTATTCAAAGGGAACTAAAAATCTTATCTAAGATTCAGAAAATTCCTGGACACAAGGAATTAGATTTCAAGTCCCAGCTTTCCTAATATCATGCTGTAAAACTTTGTGAAAGTCACTTCACTACTTCAAGCTTTGGTCTCCTCAATTGTTTTCTTTTCTTTTTCTTTCCAATTTTTCATAGACTTCCTATTTAAACTTGTTTTTTTATTATTAACTTTTGTTTATTTTTAGTTTACATCTTTCATTTCCACGAGATTTTGAGTTACAAATTTTCTCCCTATCTTTCCCCTACCCAGCACCCCAAAACAGCGATTCCAGTATATACCCCATCCCCCAATCTGCTCTCTACTATATCCTCCCCCATCACCCCTCAGATTTTCTGGTAGGGCAAGATGGATCTCCCTACCCCCAATGCCTGTATGTCTTATTTCCCAGTCGCATGTATATAATAATAATAATACATAATACCTAATATGTAATACATATATTTATATATTAATTAATTAACTAAAGGGAAAATAGAAATGATGAACAGGTTGCCTTAAGAAAAACCTGGTAAGACTTATACAAACTGATGCTGAGTGTAATGAACAGAATAAGGAGAACACTGTACACAGTAACGGCCACATTGTGCAATGACTAATTTTGATAGGTTTAACTCTCAATAATGCAAGGATCTAGGACAACTCCAAAAGACTCATTATGGAAAATCTTATCGACATCCAGAGAAATAATTTTGGAGTCTGAATCTAAATAGAAGCATACTATTTGTTATCCTTTTCTTTTGTTTTTTTGTTTTGTTTTGTTTCTTCTTTCTTGTGTTTCCTCCTATTAACTCTAATTCTCTTTACATCATGATCAATGTGAAAATATGTTCAATATGAATATATAAGAAGAATCTATATCAGATTGCGCAACATCATGGGCAGTGGAGAGGAGAGGGCAGAAGAGAAAGTTTTAAACTCAAAATCTTATGGAAGTCAATGTTGAATAATAAAAATATGTAAATTAATTATAATTTTTAAAATAGTGACTGAGAACATTTTTATGTGAGGATTGAAAGTTTTGATTGTCCTTCTGTAAACTGCCTGTTCATATCCTTTAATCTTTTATCAATTGTGGAATGTATCATTTTTTAAAAATAAATTTAGCTCAGTTAAGTATGTATTTGAGGAATATATTTGATATCTTTACCAGAAAAAAAAACTTGCTTTAAAAATATTGTCGCCATTTCCTTCTTTCCTCCTAATTTTGACTGTACTGTATTTATTCAGAAACTACCAAAATTATCCATTTTACCTTCCATGACCTTATCTCTGTCTTATTTAGTTGTATTTTCTCCTTTCATCCCTAGATCAGATAAATGATCTTTTTTGCACACTCCCTTAACTTGATTGTAATATGCTTTATGTGCAAATCATGTAGCATTTTGAGCTTATCTTGGCATGCAGTGAGAGATGTTGCTCTTTTCATAGTTTCTGTCAGCCTGCTTTCCGGTTTTCCCAGAAATCTTTCTCAAATAGTGAGTACTTGCCCCATTACACACACACACACACACACACACACACACACACACACACATATGTGTATGTGTGTATATATATATATATATATGTATATATATATATGTATATATTTGTATGTATGTATAAAGAATTTCCTTAAACAGAAATACAACTTCACCATGAATTAAACCTACATTTTCTTATAACCGTATTTGTAATTTGCCCTTGTCTGAGTAAGATCCAGTGATATTCAGGCATATTCAAACAGTATTGTCACAGATGGACAAATATCAAATGGAGGAATATAGGTCTTTGACATTTCTCTCTTTTCCACATTTCTCCATTTGATATCTACCCCTCAGTTCATTACTACTAAGTATGTGTGTCGGCATAAAAATGGCTTTCTTCTCTCCAGGAGATCTGAGGTAGACCTCTGACTCATATGGCAGCTAATACATTGTTTTGTATTGTTTTTCTTTGCTGCATAGTGAGCAAACACTAGAAGCATAATATGGTCCTGATTTAGGTCAAGTCATGATGAAGAATAACTGTTTAAGTGGTCAGTTAGTTCTTCTCAGGAGACCATTTTACTCAACAGATATTAGAATTGCATACCTTCCATAGACTTTCCAATGGAATGAAGCTCTGTATGTTGCATGCTTCATTGTTTTGAATATTTAACACACTGCTTTCACTCCTGAGCCAAAGTCTAAAAACTGAGACAAATGTTCTATTGCTGACAACAAAGTGAAATATTGATAAAGCAATTAGTTTCTAGTACCATATGTTCTGATTGTTACATGTAGTTATTATGCAGCACAGATTCCAGTGCAGATGATGAGAAGCACCTTAGTATCACTCAGAGTTGCAGTTTTTACTGTAATGAAGCATAGTCTTCCCCAGCAGTAGACACACAAAGGTAAAATCAGGTTTGGTTCTTATTGCAACAGGGAGGTTCAAGGGAATGAAATAGATATTCAATGAATTTGTGGATTTGGATAGGGTCAAAGTATCCAGATAAGCCTATACTTTCTCCTCTTAGTTCTCTTTCTCCCCTTGTTTCTCATTCTTGGCCTCATTTTGCTTAACAATGTCACTGCTTAGTCAGGAGAAATGAATCCAGACATAAATCACCATGGCCTATTGCTTCCCAGCAATGATTTGTAGTCTTGAATGAATTAATATTTTAAAACACATAATTATGCAATAGCTTATAAAGTTAATTTTATTACTGGGTTGTTTCATTTAAAATATATTTATTTATAGAGTTTTTACTTGACCTTAAGTAGTCAGTCAGCATGTGATCATAACAAATTCATCTCCCAGTCCAGTCCTACTGCACTTCTGTTATTTGGGTTATTTGGGAATAAAGTCAACAAGAGAATAAAGAAAATAACAAAGAATCTGTTTTTAACAATAAAAAAATGACACTGAAAAACAACATATTCTGCTTTTAGGGTCATTCATTGCTTCCATGTCAATCATTGAGATTAGAGATGTATCTCAATACTTGTTTCAGATTTCTGAAAGGGTAATTGTTTTCAGAGAAAGTGATGCCAGTGGGGGATTCCACTAGGTAACTCCCTTTTCT
Source organism: Pseudochirops corinnae (assembly GCA_028646515.1). NCBI lineage: Eukaryota > Metazoa > Chordata > Mammalia > Diprotodontia > Pseudocheiridae > Pseudochirops > Pseudochirops corinnae. The sequence goes on from JAQQSV010001151.1 coordinate 71,317, forward strand.
TCCTCGTAAGGGATATATTTTCTCAAAAGTAAGATATGCCATAGCTCCAAGATGCCATATCATTCCCATGATATGAGATGTTATTGTGACACTCCAGTGTATCATGTAATCTTATCTGCAGAATATTACACTTCAAAATGATTACTTAATGAACTCAGTTCACCCAGTTCACCTGTAAGCATAGGATATTAGGGAAAGGATAAAAGGCATTATGAACTGAGAAATTCAGGATTTACTTAATAGAAAGAAGAACAATTATGGTCAGAGTATACTAGATGGCAGTTTTCCTTTGGTATAGAATCATGAAAACTGCTTTTGCCATACAGAACATGAGAGAGGGCTTATTTGGAATTTTTCTCTATCTGTATATATGAAAGCACACACCTACTGCAAACCATCATGTGGAGTTGTTCTTTATAGAGATAGATAGCTCTTTCTACCTGTCACTCAGCAACAAGCTAGTTGGGAGAAATGTAATCTCCATGGTATAATACTATATAGTTTGGTAGACTGGAAAATCGAGAACACAAACTGGTTTACAATCTGTTTTTCCACTAACTCACTGCATGACTTTGGCCTATGCATTTAAACTCTGTATTTTTTTTTTAATTTGTAAAATGATCATACCTCTCCACTCCACCCACATGATTGAGGAGAAGTATGGAATGGTAATACATGGAGAGAGAGTTTCAGAGAAAGAAACACTTGGCTCAGGTACCCACTGGTTATATGACTCTAATCAAGTTACTTCACCAGTGAGTATTTTTAGCAACTAAGATTACAAGAGGGGAAGCTAGGTTCATAGTGATTAGAGAACTGGGCCTGGAGTCAGAAACATTTGAGTTCAAATCTGGCCTCAGACACTTGCTAAGCAAGTCACTTAACCTGTTGCCTCAGTTTCTTCATCTGTAAAATAAGCTAAAGAAGGAATTGGCAAATCACTCCATTATCTTTTCCAAGAAAACCACAAATGAAGTCTGAAAGTGCCTGATGAAATGGAAACAAATGAAAAACAAAAGAGTCTAAGTAGAAGAGAAGGTTTCAAGCTGCTTTGGCAGAGGAAGAACACACATCTGGAATTTGTTATATCAATAAAATCACCAGTCCAGTACTATTTCTATTCCTATGTTACATTTTCAGAATTGCTGCAAGGTTCAAGTGAGATAATATTGAAACTCTTCAAAAAATTCAAAACTCCTAGAGAGATGTGCATTTAAGAATTAAACAGGAGGAGGTGGTAGGGATGGGGAAGAAAAGCATCTTTTCCTGATATGCCTTGTTTTCCTCATCTCAGGGCAAATCAAGGCAAACATACAAACTCAAGGGCCAGGAAACATGTCATGCAGTCCTAAACTAATTCATTTTTCTTAATATAAGTGGGAATTTCTTGTCTCTTACAATGTTTTTTTTCATATTTTAATTGTCTTAATATATTGGTATTGTGGGCGGAGAGTGAGCAGTGACTTGAACAAGCTCCCCAAGAATTTCATCCTTGGGAACTAAAAAGTACATTTCAGTGGATTTAAGAGTGACAGAACCCATTGTGAGACAGAGAGTGACAGATTCCCAGCCCAGAGAAGTGCCTAATCAGGTTGGGGCAGGGAGAACGGAGCACACAGGAGTGGCACCAGCGCGGACCTGAGAGCAGAGTGAGGCAGACTGGGAAGCCCCACCCATCGGACTCACCCAGCTGGAGGCTTCTGCAGCCCTCTCACTACCGAGGTGAGGACCAATAGAACTGGGTAGGAGGGAACGCAGGGCGCGTAGCAGGGTCAGCGGTTTTTCCTGGGGCTAACAACCCACAGCCTGGATTCTTGAAGCTACATGCACAGACTTTCAGAAGTTGGAATGGAGGAATGAAATCTAGGGGCTCCCATTCCCCTCCCTGACACACAAAAAAATCAAGAGGTAAAGGCCCCACCTAGAGTACATTCTTGCATTAGTGGAAACAGCCCCAGGCTTGGAAATCACTGAGGAAAGGGGAAGGGAGATTGTATTGTATGGAGCCTAAACCAAGGTGGGTGGAGCCAGCAAGCCCTAACAACAAAAGCCCTGGTGTGCTTTAGAACCACCTGGCCAATCACCGAACAACAGCCCCACCCTTCCACTACAGTGAGCCTGCCTGAGAAGCAGCCCAGAGAAAGAGGGGGAAACATGAAACAGACTACCCCTGGCCTCAGGTAACTCAGAGAAACTTCAAGATCCCTGACCTTGGCCTCAGTCCACATACTCAGAGGTCACAGCTCACTAAGTCAACAACCAAACTCCTACCTCTCAGCCTGAGAAACTCACCCTGGAAGCAGATATCCACTTTAAAAATGCAGGATATAGGCAACCACAATGGGGAAGAAGGAAACTACAAAAGCTAGAACCATCAAATCATTCTATAGTGAGCAAGAACCACCAAACTCAGAAGGCAACACAGACTCTACACACACACTGGAGACCACAGAAGGAAATGTGAACTGGTCTCCAGCCCAAAAAGCATTCTTGGAGAATTTCTCAGAGAA
>JAQQSV010001152.1:0-14017 GCA_028646515.1 Pseudochirops corinnae
CCATAACAAACCAAAGCAAAACATTCACAGAAAATCAAGGTACAGCATTCACAATATTATAATTTACCACAGAAAATCACAATATAGTATTCTCAACAGCTTATCATTAAAATGGCCACATAGTTTTCACCAAAGTGGTCACAATATTTAGGACAAAGAACAATCATCTGGTATCCCTAGGTAGGTTTGCCTCCTTACTCAGTCATTCAGTCATCTCAGAGTACAATAGTCAGTCTTCCACTCATGGGGCAACTAGGTTAACTCAATTAGTCATTTATTTAGCAATCAGTTACTAAGTATTGTTAATTACTAAATATAATCATTAGAAAATACACAAACCCCCTACCCTAGGTCACTAGTAAACCACAGTTATCGTCAGGTCACAGCATTCAATACCCAAGGAGAGGTCTGTTCTTCATCTTGACCTGAGGCAAGTTCTCAGCAATCTCTGTTCCTGGGGAGACAAAGCTTAACAAAGCCACAATATTCATTGCCAGTGTCCTCATCAATTCACTCTGCCTGCAGAACAGTCTCAGGACCCCTGAAAATATCAGCAAGACCCTCTTCTAGGATTTCTGTAAATGTACAAGAAAATCCTTCTTCAGGGCTTCTGAGCCAACAGCAAGGTTCCAGAACCTCTACAACAGAAGCACTGTCCTTCACCAGCAGACTGGTCACCAGCAGAGTCTGGCAAAGCAACATCAAAACAGACAGGCAGAATACCGGCCACACAGCCATGCCTCCTTAGTCCTCAGGCAGTTCAACTGGCCCTAGGACTCAGAAGAAATCTCAGCTGGCTCTTAGAATCAAAATCACTCCTCCCAGGTTTTCAAGATCAAAATTGTTTTCTCCAGCCTGGGGGGGAGGGGCTTTCCTCTTCAGCCTTCCTGGCAGCAGCAACTTCAGTCTCCACGATTCTTGTCCAAAGAAAATTCTGACTCAGTTCTCAGTCTAGCAGTACCAGCCCAGCCTCCAGATGCTACTGAGAGAAAATCCCTCTTCTCTCCAGCAGAACAGATTCTTCCACCAGATTCTGGTCTCAAGAAATTCTGATTGTGCCTCTCTGGGGCTTTTCTTACACACATACAACACTGGCTTCCTGTTTCAGCCAACCCCTTCCTGTTATGTCAGCAACAGGAGACAGGCATTCACACCTTCTGTTCCTTTCACAGAGGTTTGATTAGTTACTAAGGTATAAGTACCTGCTTACTTGCCAGAACAAAAAGGAGTCTTCAAATTTAAATTAATTACCATTATAGGTACCTTCCCTCTCTTTATCCCACTCGCCTCCCACACTTTCCAGCTCCCTTTTAATGCATTATCTTCATTTCCCATTAGAACATAAACTTCTTAAGGACAAGGCTATCTTTTTTTGCTTCTATTTGTAACCCCAGGACTTAACACTATGTCTGGCACAAAAATGAGCTTAGTGAATGCTAGTGGCCTTGCCTTACCCTAGCACTTGGTAGGATCAGGATCTTCTGCCCCTTCCAGAAGAGGAGACAAGTGAATTTTGAAGGAAACTAGGGATACTATGAGACAGGAGTAAGGAGGGGAAGCATTCTAGGTTTATGTGATAGCCAACGCAAAGGCTTGGAGATGGGGAAATGGAGTATCCTGTGTGAGAAACAGTCATTTCCACCAACTTGTTTCTTTTTACTAGTCAGCCAGAGTATATGTTAGTTCAAAGTCAAGGTGTGAAGTAGCATAGTTGATCCTGTTTTTTTTTTTAAGTACCAACAAGGTATTTTCACCATAAATGAAACATTCTCCCACAAATATACACATCATGTATCGGAAGAGAGGACACACAAGGATCACAAATAAGCGCCAGGTAAACAGAGCATATATATCCAATGTATATATAAAGAGAGGCAGCTCATGTCACCAGTAATGCAAGTTCATCAATGTTGCTCTTGCAGTCATTTCTAGATATGTATTCCGTACAAGACATTGTTCTGATGAGAAAGTCTCTCTACTACCAGTTTCTGGAGGAAGTTCTCATCCAGCGTTTGATCTTTTCCCCATAAGAAAAAGAGAATGCTCTACCATCTCTCTTTTAGCTGAGAACCCAGGGATTTAAGTTTTATCTTTTTTGGTTTAAAAAAAAAAAAGTCAGAGTTTTACATACCCAATCATCAGACTATATAAAAAAAATTCTCTGATGCCTTTTCTCCAAAAGGAAAGAGAGATCTGTGAACTACCAGAGTTTCAGTCTCCAAGGGCCATACTCTGGGAATACATCTGCCAGCCAGCTAAGTAAAGCCAGCAGGCATGTAAGTCGATCTTTGAACTTACTTTCTCCTGCTCACCAGGATCAATGTCTCTTTCCTAAACCTCAAACTGATTTAGACTTATAAAGTGCATATAACTCTTGTTTTATTACTGGTTGCCAGCATGCATTCCCCCCAAATGATCTCAAAACCCACAAAAAACTGTCTGAATCTGGGGCCCTGTGGTTTTCCTCAGCTTCAGCACCCCTCTCCTGCCCAAGATACTTTGGGTCTCTCATGCAATGCAGATGGAGAGAGGAGAGGCAAGGAAAAAAAAAAAGCCGTTGAATGGATAGCAAATATCAGAGCCATGGTTCAAACTCAGGTCCTTTGAATCTACATCCAACACTCTGCGCCGTCCCTTACAAATCACAAAATAAGAGGTTAGGGTTTTATTTTTCCCCAAACCAATCACTATCCAAAGTGACTATGATATATTGCAAAGAGCCTTGGAATAAGATGATTTGGGTTCAAGTCCCTGCTTCTGGACTTATTAGCTATGGGATGTTGGGCAAGACATTTTTTCTTTCTGAGCCTCCATTTCCTCATATGTAAAATGGAATTTATGTAACATGTCTTAAAAGGTTGACCCTATAAACTTCACCTTAAAGCACTATAGAAATTCCTAAACCTTGTACAGTTTGGCTCAAATCTTCCTCCTGTCCTCATTTTGTATTATTCTCCTACACACAATCTATAGTCCAGGTAAACTGGACTAATGGGTGCTCCTTGAAGTTGACCTGTTTTCTCCCACCTCCATGCATTTGCACAGGTCTAGAATGTACACTCTCCTTTTTGCCTTTCAGGATTCTTTTCTATTTTAAGGAGATGTTGCCTCCTCCCTCAAGTTTCCCTTGACCCTACAAGCTGGAAGCAAACTCTCCCTTCTCAAATCTTCCTATAACATTTTGTCTGGATCTTCTTTGCCAACAACTAAAACTATTATCTTGTATTTTATTCTCTGTTTTTGCATATTTCCCATAATAGAATGTAAGCCTCTTAAAGGCAGCTAGTTTTTTTTTTTAATTTTATATTACCAGTGTCTAATATAGTGCTCTGCACAAGTGTGTGTCAAATTTCTGAATTGATTTGCCCTTAGTACAGCGTGTTTCAGAGAAGGGAGATGAAGTTGATAAGGGGATTGGAGATCATGCTATAAAGAGGATGTGGAGAAGAGAAGACTTGGGGAAGACATGATAGCTATTTTCACATATTTGAAAGGCAGTCATGTAGAAGAGGAGGCTTAGACTTACTGTGCTTAGCAACAGAGAGGGGTCAGAACTAGAAGAAATTGGTGTAAGATCAAAGCAACCCAAGACATAGGAAAGCTTCAGAACAATTAGAGATTAGAGGAAGGGTCACAGGCTGCCTCATGGGGTGGATGATCATTTGTCAGGGTTATTGTAGAGGGGATTTTTGGTCAAGTATGTATTGGACCAGATAGCCTTCCAAGTCTATGCTTCCGGGAATCATTCACCTTTTCTGGAAGCAGACAGAGCTTGCATGAAGTTTTCCAGCATAGTCAAGTGAGAAGAAAGCAAATATTCAATGTAGAATTGGCCCATGGCAGCTGACTTCAAAATCACTAGCTCATAATTGATTTTGGTTTTACCCACATAGAATATTTACAGATAATGTCTAACCCAGTTAGAAATGATCAAGGAAGCTAAGACTGTCTAATACAATTTTTTCTGTGGTATGGACAGGATTTTAGGCTAGCAGAAGTCAATATTTTAGTTGGGGCTTTGCTGAAATCCACATTGTTCATTCAGCCCTAAACTGCTATCAAGGAAAACATTAATCTAATTGTTCTGACTACTTAACTTAAGCTCTCAGGTCAATAGCTCATAGGATCAAACATTTAAAACTAGAAGGGACCTCATATTATGTAGTTCAAATCCTACAATTTACAGATTTTCTGTCTTTGACTGACTAAATTCAGTCATCCAATAGTATGTTTCTGGTACCACCCCTTTCAACTTCTAGCTGAAGATTGACCCTTTGAATTAAATTCATTTGCAGAGCAGCTTCCCTCATTTAAAAAAAAATCCCCAGAATCACCACACAATTTTTTAAAAAATTGAACTAAATCATGTTTCACCTAATCTAATAATATTTATTTGTCCTTCTCCCACATGCCTCAGATAAGATGAGTAGGCAGGCTGCTTTCCACTGGGTGGGAAGTTCAACCTCCGGTTATATGCTAGTAAGAGGCCAGTATTTGTGGCATAGTGCTGGGGCAAACCACTTGTTGACATGTGGAACTCAGGGTCAAAAACTTTCCAAAGATCAGTTGATTCCCTTAGGACAGAGAGAACAAAAGACTTTTCTACTGGACCAGACAAATAATTTCATAAAGAACAAAGCAAATAGTAAAAGAAATAGTGAAAAAAGACTTGGATTTAGAATCAGAGGACCTGGGATTAAGTCACCCTTCTTTTTTCACCTCAATTTCCTCTTCAGTAAAGTGAATGAATTAATTAAATGATTCAAAAGGTCCCCTCTGCCTTTAGAGACTATGAACCCTGTGGAGTAGGTAGTATTATCACTTTTGGGAGAGGACGCAAATCTTGAGCACTACTGGGATCAAAAGAAGTTTTCAATAGGAAGTAGATCAAACAAGGCCATAGATAAGAAGTATAGACTTAATTGTATGAAAACAGTCAATCTACATGGAAAGCTAATCTCTCTACATAGGTTGTGTTCTCTCTGATTAGCAGAAACCCTACTTTGGAAAAATAGTTGGGTCTTAAGATCACAGCAAAGAGAACAGGATCAGACTGGATGCTACTTGAGGCAAAGACAATTATCAGAAGACAGCTGCAGGAAATGTTTTATATGCTTCTGATACTAAGATTTTTACACTCCAAAGGGAGTCAGTGTTTTAGTGGTTAATTGTATATGTTAGTAAAAGTATCACGAGAAGTGGTGGAGGCCAGGAAGAATAAAAAGGGTACTTCCTGTGACTGAGGAAATATTTAATTATGTAGGCTTTTATAGGGATAGGTCAAAATATGGCATTTATGAAAAGTCACTAGGCTAGACTGTAGAGCATTAAGTTGAATGTAATAAGATGAAATGTAATAGGGATAAATTAAGATTTTATACTTGGTCACCAAAAATTGACTTCACAAGTACAAAATTGGGAGGCCTGAGTTATATAAAAGTTCTTTTAGTAGGTTTTAATAGAGTTCAAGCTCAATATGTATCAATGGTATGTTTATTTTTTTCCCCAGACCTATGATCTCATCCTTGTGAGGAGCTCCCAGGGAGGAAACTTCCGTACCAATGAATATCAGTAATTATTTTGAATCCTAGTCTTAGAAAGAAAAAGATAATGTGATTTTGGGATGCATAATTTCTGGTTGCCACAATTTAGAAAGGAAATGGATAAATTGGATAGTATATAGAAGTAATAAGGTTAGCAAACTGTTTTAATCCATGACATAGGAATACTGGTTGAAGGAATGTGGGTATTTAGCCTGAAGAAGAGAGGACACTAGTGGGACCATGATAGCTATCATTAAGTATGCCATCATGTGAAAGAGAGATTAGACTTATTCTATTTGGTCCTAGAGGACAGATCTAGGAGGAGAGAAATGGCAGGGAGAGAAGTTTCATTCCAGGAAACGCTTCCTAACAATTAGAGCTATCCATAAGTGGGATAGACTGACTCAGAATGGGTTAGATATCATTTCATTAAAGGCGTGCAAAGACTGGATGACTGCTTTTCAGGGATTCTTTGTAATTTATGATTGGACTGAGTGGTCACTGAACGACCATTTAGTGAATGGCTTCCAAATCTGAAATTCTATGATTTGCATGTTTCTGTGACCAGAAAATGCAGATCTTTCAGACACCAGACAAAGGACATGATTGCTTACCAGTCTGCTAAAACCTGCCATGATTGGTCTAAACTTCAAGAACCTAAGACTACTTCCATGCTATGCTGAGTAGAAGAGAAGGACTATGTGCACACATGCAAATAAAGATTTTGGGGGGGGGGGAGAAGTGTAGCCAAGATGGCAGAGTAGAAACAGCACTTCCTCACTGCTCTGGCTTCTACCTCCTCCAATACATGTAAAAAATTACTCTAAACAAACTTTAGAGCTACAGAACCCACAAGGTGACAGACAGAAACAAAGCTCCCACTGAAGGAAGCCCACTAGGCTGGCAGGAAGGGTCTATTGCAGCCTCCTGGGAGTGGAGCACAGTCCTACCTGAGCCATGATTTTAGTCCCTGAGCAGCCCCAACGAGCCGCTGGAATAGCCTTCACAAGAGTAAATCACCAGCAGCTATAGTGGTTTCCAGACTTTTCAATCCATAAATGCTAAAGACAAGGTAAAAGGTCAGTGTGGAACTTTGTTGGTCCAGGAGAAGATAGAAGAGTACAGTCCAGCTGCTATCCCCAGAGCAAGAAGCGGAGGAGGTGTGGTTGCTGTGGCCACTGCCACATGGCTGCTTCCAGAGCTACCGGCCTGCAGATTGTAGGGGAATCAAGTGACCATTCAGAGGGAAATCGGTCTTGCTTTGACCCGCTTAGATCCAGACTGCAGTCTTGGGTCCTGGTCCTGGGGTGTGTGACCAGTGAGCCAGAGCTGTGGGGGGGGCTTGTAAAGGTAATTAATTTAGCAGGTACTCAGCCCTTAGTAACTAACGGCTAAGTACTTCTGTGAAAGAAACAGAAGGTGGGAACTCTGTCTCCTGTTGCTGACATAACAGGAAGGAGTTTGCTGAGACAAAGAAGCCAATGTGTGTATGTATATTAAAGAAGAGTTCCAGAGACAGAGATGCAGAATCAAGAATTTTCCTCCCGGTGGCTCCTGGTGGAGGGAGCAGAATTTTCACAGCATCTGGAAGCTGGGATGCTAGACTGAGAACTGAGTTGGAGTCTTCTATGAGACGAGAACCTGGTGGAGGCCGAAGTGGCTGTTGCCTCCTAGAAGGCTGAGATTTCTTCTCAGTCCTAGAGCCAGCTGAACTGCTGGAGGACTAAAGAAGCATGACTGGGATAAGGCTTTGTTTGTGGCTTGGTTGATCCTTGAGTTCCCAGCAACAGAAGCTGTGAAAGTTTTGAGATGTGCTAGACCCTGTGTACTTCAGGGTGTAAAAAGAACTGCCTGGAGGACTGGATGAGAACCTGGGAGCTGTCTGTCTCTGAATCCAGGTGACTGGTGGATTCAGGTAGGATCTGGGACCATGGAAGGGGATCCAGGGAATCTTAGAGACCACACCGAGTCAAGATGAAGAAAAGGCCTCTCCTTGGATATTGAATGTGTGATAAAACTGAAGTGTATTAGACACCGAGGGGTGGAGGGTTTGTGTAATTTTCTAATGATTGTATTTAGTGATTAATGATACTTAGTAATTGTGAATCTGAATAAGTGACTGATTAAGTTAATCTATGATTGCCCCATGAGTAGAAGATTGATTATTATATTGTGAAATGACTGAATGACTGAGGAGGCACACCTCCTTAGGGATATCAGATGATTATTCTTTTGTTCTTTGTTCTTAATACTATGGCCACTTTGGTGAAAACTATGTGGCCATTTTAATGTTAAGCTATTGTGAATACTATACTGTGATTTTCTGTGATAAGATGTTATGTTGTGAATATTATATTGTGACTTTTTGTGAATGTTTGCCTTGATTTGTAATAGAATAAATGGAGTGTTCACTATACTGTGTAATCAGAACCTTAAAACCTGTTCACAGTAGCATTCTTTTGGGAAGCTGCTCATGCATGCATTACAGGGCTGTAGAGAGGGTGCTCATCTAATAGCTCCAGCAGCTGCAAAAACCCCAGGGATTTGGGACATAGCTCTCTCCTTTCTGGAAGCAGAGTTCTACTGTGGCAAAAAGTTCAAAAGTCAAGTAATCAGCTGCCAATATGAACAAGCAACAAAAGCACAAACAGATGATAGAATCCTTTTTTGGGAACAAAAAGGATCAAGGCATGGAGAGGGAGGAAGATATTGAAGTCAGAATACCTGCATCAAAATCTTCCAAGAAAAATAAGAACTGTCTACAGGCCATGGAGGAGCTCAAGAAGGATTTTGAAAATCAAGTAAGAGAAGTGGAGGAAAAATTGGGAAGAGAAATGAGAATGATGCAAGAAAATAATGAAAAACGAGTCAACAGCCTGCTAAAGGAGACCCAAAATATCCTGAAGAAATTAACACCTTAAAAAATAGACTAACTCAAATGGGAAAAGAGGCCCAGAAAGCCAATGAGGAGAAGAATGCTTTAAAAAGACAAATTTACCAGATGGAAAGGAATTTCAAAAATACACTGAAGAGAATAACTCCTTCAAAATTAGATTGGAACAACTGAAGCTAATGACTTTATGAGAAGTCAAGATACTATAAAACAGATCCAAACAAATGAAAAAAATTGAAGGCAATGTGAAATATCTCATTGGAAAAGCCACTGACCTGGAAAATAGATCCAGGAGAGATAATTTAAAAATTATTAGACTACCTGAAAGCCATGATCAAAAAAGAGCCTAGACACCATCTTTCAAGAAATTATCAAACAAAGTTTCCCTGATGTTTTAGAACCAGAGAGCAAAATAGAAATTGAAAGAATTCACCAATTACCTCTTGAAAAAGATCCCCAAAAGAAAACTCCTAGGAATATTATAGCCAAATTCCAGAGTTCCTGGATCAAGGAGAAAATACTGCAAGCAGTAAGGAAAAAACAATTTGAGTATTGTGGAAACACAGTCAGGATAACATAAGACCTAGCAGCTTCTCCATTGAGAGACTGAAGGGCTTGGAATATGATATTCTGGAGATCAAAGGAGCTAGGACCAAAACCAAGAATCACCTACCTAGCAAAACTGAGTATAATGCTACAGGGAAAAATATGGTCACTCAATGAAATAGAGGACTTTCAAGCATTCTTGATGAAAAAACCTGAGCTGAACAGAAAATTTGACTCTCAAATACAAGAAGCAAGAGAAGCATGAGAAGGTAAACAGGAAAAAGAAATCATAAGGAACTTATTAAAGTTACATTCCTACATGGAAAAATGATCATTGTAATTCATAAGACTTTTCTCAGTATGAAGATAGTTGAAGGGAATAGAAATGTATATGTATATATATATATATATGTATATATATGTATGTATATTTATGTATGCATACATATACATGTATATATAGGAGGGTGTATGGGTATATAAATATATATGTGAGTGTAGGCATTTGTATGTTTGTGTATACATAGACAGAGAGCATAGGATAAGTTGAATATGAAGGGATGATATCTAAAAAATAAAATTAAGAGGTGAGAGAGGAATTTATTGGGAGAAGAAGAAAGGGAGTGATAGATTAGGGTAAATTATCTCATATAAAAGAGGCAAGAGAAAACTGTTACAATAGAGGGGAAGTGCAGGAAGGTGAAAGGGAAAGGGACAACCTAATTCTCAGTGAATTTGGCCTAAGGTGGGAATAACATACACATTCAATTGGGTATCTCACCCTACAGGAAAATAGGGGGTTAGGGAATAAGAGGGGAGAGGATAGAAGGGAGGGCAGATTCGGGGAATGGGTAGTTAGAAGCAAACATTTTTGAAAAGGGATAGGGTCAAAGGAGAAAATAGAATAAGTGGGGGGCGGGATAGGATGGAAAGAAATATAATTAAGCTTTCACAATATAACTACTATGGAAATAATTTGAGTAACTACACATGTACAATCAATATAGAATTGCTTATCTTCCCAGCAGGGGTGGGTGAGGAGGGAAGAAAGGAAAAAAGTCTGGAACCCAAAGTTTTAAAAACAAATGTTTAAAAATTTGCTTTTTACATGCCACTGGGAAATAAGATACTGGGGTATAGAAGCCCATCTTGCCCTACTAGAAAGTTAGGGGGGGTGAAGGGGAAGGATATAAGACACAACAGATTGGGGGAAGGGGTATTCAGTAGGCTTGCTATTTTGGAGTGGGGGGTAGGGGAAAGACAGGGAGAAAAAATTGTAACTCAAAATCTTGTGGAAACGAATGCTGAAAACTAAAAATTAAAATAAAAAAATTTCAGCAGCAATCCATAGATGGTATTCTTCTCACTTTTAAATAAATATTGTAAAGGAAATGATTTGGTTTGAGCAATTATGGCATTAATGAGAGATAACATAAGAATAAAAAATTGGTTCATCCACAGAAACCACTGCTCTGAATATAAACAAAAGATATTTATGTCTTCGTTGATTATGTTCTTGACATGATAATTGATTTATCTGAGCTTCTGTCTAAGCACCTTAGAACTCTATCACTTGGACTTGCATCCCTGTGGTGAACAATGGATTGTTTCTTCTGGTTTGCTAATTTTACTGGGATTGCTATTGTGCTCCTTCATCTTTAGAAATCAAAAGCCCTGAAATTCTATAGACAAAAGCTTATATTTATCTGTGGCTGGAGAGATCAAACCTTACTTACCAAAAAAGATTTCCAATTGAGGTTAATGTTTTTACTGCACTTTTGAATTGATTAGAAGGAACTGAGTTGAATGGAGGCGGGAGGAGAGGGGAGAGAAAAGAATAAGGATGATTTCTTTTTTGTTCAAAGTATGAAAAATATTTCATAATTTGTCTTTTTAACTGTAAGCCATTGTATATTTTGGCTTCACATATCTATATTTTGGGTTTCAGTGCAATAAGGTAATGTGGCATAATGGAGAAGAAAAAGAAACTTTATTGGAATCAGAGGACCCGGCTTTACATACTGGCTCTCTGCCACTGCCACTGTATAAACTTATGCAAGTTACTTCCTCTCTCTGACACCCATTTTCCTCATCTGTAAAAGGACAGGGTGGGATCAGATCAGAGATTCTCAAAAAGTATGTATCAGATTTTATCTAGGTATGCCATGAATTGTCTGGAACTTGCAGTTTACACTGCTGCAATTCTCCCAACTCCTCGGCAGCATGTCCCAATTCCTCAAACCAAATAATTTTGTATCGAGCCAAAAATGTTTGAGAATTACTGAACTAGATCATCCCTAAGGTCCCTTCCATTTCTAAATCCTGTGATCTTATGAAGTTCTCCTATTTCAGTGAGTTATAGTAATAATAGCTAACATAAAGATAGTGCTTACTACATACCAGGCATGGGACTAAGTACTGTATAATGATTATCTCATTGTCCCTCACAACAACCCTCAGAGGGAGGTGCTATTACTACCCCCATTTTAAAGATGGGGAACCTGAGGCAAACAGGTAAAGTGACTTGCACAGAATCACACAGTAAGTGTCTGATGCTGGATTTGAACTCAGGTCCAGCACTTTATTCACTATTCCACCTAGCTGCTATGGGTATTATATGATACATTATTGACCTAATGCAGGGCTTCAAGGTGGCTAGCATATATTATTAACTGGTTTCATCTGTATACTGGGTCACATTAGAAGAAACAATTCTGAACACTTCTAGCCTTTCTTAGGAAGAATAAGGAAAGTTTATTCAAGTGAACAAAACTAAAGCTCTGTGGTGTCTATTCCTTAGTAAGATAGATAGACAAGGCTGGACCAGTGAAAAGAGGTTTATATTAGGATATCAGTTTCCTGATTTATAAAATGAGGTATTTAGTCTAGGGGACCTCTATGGTCTCTAGCAACTTCTAAACCTAAGATTCTACTATTGACCCATCTCACTGTTCAATCACACACATAAATGGTGTCCTTTTCACCAGTAGTATCAAACACTCTGTTCACAGTGTATCTGAGTACTGCAGGATTAAAATGTAATTGGGAAATATTTGACAAAATATATAAAAATACAGTAGCACATAGATAATGTTAATATGTGGTTTTCTAAATCAATATGTGGTCCACAGAGATCCTTATGTAACACTTAGTGCCCGCTTTTTCTATTTGCATTCAACACCACTGATCTACAATACTATTATTTTTCAATTTTATATTTTTCAATGAATAAAACCCTTTTCTCTCCATTGGGGGAAAAAAAAGAAAAACAAAACCCTAAAGAACAAATCTATATAATCAAGCAAAATAAATTCCTGCATTGGCCATGTTAAAAAAAAAAATCTTAATCTGCACCCTACATTCCTCACCTCTCTTTCAGGGACTGGGTAGCTTCCTATGGGGTATGCAGAGAGGATTAGCACCTCTGGTGTGAGGGCTTGTGGAATGCTTTTCAGGGATGCCCATCTACCTTTGGTGTCTACCTTTCACTCAACTTTCACCTGTGATTCCAAGAAGCTGTAGCATAAGCAACAGCCAAACTCCAGTAAAACCATCTCAGCAAATGGGTTAAATCAGGTTGAGGGTAACCAACAGGCTTCAAACCCATTGGTGAATTAAGGGGATGTCTGCTCTAAGCATGGGAACACTTCCCCCAGTTGGAAAGGGCAAATGAGAACAGTTTGTTCCAACAACCTACTCTTCCAAATGCATTTAAGTATTGAGTTGGTTCCATGAGGGGTCTTTGGCATTTGAGAGTGCTACTGACCCCTTTTATTAATTATCTGCCAGTGATGATTAATAAAATGATTAACCATCCAGAAACTATATCTCTTGAACTGTTGATGTCACAGCAGGATGATTTGGAAAGACTTACATGAACTGATGAAAAAAGAAATGAGCAGAACCAGGAGAACATTGTAGATGGTAACACCAATATTGTATGATGAAGAACTGTGAATGACTTAGCTATTCTCAGCAATACAATGATCTAAGACAATGCCAAAGGACTCAAGACGAAACATACTATTCACCTCCAGGGAAAGGACTGTTGTTGTCTGAATATAGATTGAAGCATACTATTTTTCTTTTCCTTCCTTCTTTCCTTCCTTCCTTCCTTCTTCCTTTCTCCCTCCCTTCCTCCCTCCCTCCTTCCTTCCTTCCTTCCTTCCTTCCTTCCTTCCTTCCTTCTTTCCTGTCTCTCTCTCCCTCCATTCTTTTTATTCTTTTTTTCTTCACATTTTCTTGTACAAAATGACTAATATGGAAATGTTTTACTAATTGCACACCTATAACCTATATCAGATTGCTTGCCATGTAAGGAAGGGGGGAGGGAGGGAAACAATTTGGAGCTTGAAATTTTTAAGAAATATAAAAAATTGTTTTTAACATATAATTGGGGAAAATAATTTTTTTTAAAAGACTTAATAAATTGATCAGAAAACACTTACTAAGCATCTACTGTGTGCCAGGTATTGTGCTTAGTTGGACTTAGCTGATCTATGGAACTAAGGCTTAAACCATAGCTTCCTGGTTGCCTAAGGCATAATAATCCCAGTGTTCTTTCACAAGAAGTTAGCTTCTCAGGTTTGATGGATCCATGCTTCTATCTAAAGCATCTGTTTCGCCCTGATTCATCCCTGTCATGGAGACTGGAAGAACTTCATCCAAATGGACCAAAATTTAATCTTTGATGAATAGCCTTCCCATGCTACTATTAAAAATTAAATTGATTTGTTTATTTACTTTTAGTTTACAAGATTCAGTTCCACAATCTCTTGAGTTTCAAATTTTCTCCCCTCCCTCCCCCTCTCCCATCATGGTGGCTTGCAATCAAGTACAGGATCTGCAAATACTTTCACACTGGACGTTAGTCTGGTTGTAAAGAAGGGTTGTAACCAATGGAATTGATAAATGTTCAAAGGATATGAACAGGCAATTTTCAGAGGTAGAAATTAAAGATATCTATAAGTATATGAAAAAATGCTCTAAAGCACTATTGATTCGAGAAATGCAAATCAAAACAACTTTGAGGTAC
>JAQQSV010001152.1:14117-36155 GCA_028646515.1 Pseudochirops corinnae
TTGGTGGAACTATGAACTGATACAATCATTCTGGAGAGCAATCTGCAACTATGCCCACAGGGCTATAAATAATTGCATACCCTTTGGACCCAGTAATACCACTTCTGGGGTTGTATCCCAAAAAGATCATAGAAGTGGGAGGAAGACCCATATGTACAAAAATATTTATTGCAGCTCTCTTTGTGGTGACAAAAACTGGAAATTTAGGGGACGCCCATCAATTGGGGAATGGCTAAACAAGTTGTGGTATATGAATGTAATGGAATATTATTGTGCTATAAGAAATGCAGAGGAGATGGATTTCATATTTACCTGGAGAGGCTTATATAAACTGATGCTAAGTGAGAAGAGCAGAACCAAGAAAAATTTGTACACAATCACAGACACGTCGTGTGTATGTGACAACCAACTTTGATAAACTGGACTCTTCTCAGCAACACACAATTATAAGACAACTCTACAAGTCTCAGGATGGAAGGAGATGTCTACATTCAGAGAAAGATCTAGAAAGAACTGAGTTTAAATGGAGACCGAAGCAAACAACATGCTCTCGTTCTTTACCATGTTTGGTTTTGTTTCTTCTTTCCCATTGTTCACTCCATTAGTAAATTTAACTTTTGCAAAATATTATATGGTCTACAAGTATCTCACTTCATTCCAATCTCAAACCTGAACTACTGGACTAACTTGAACCAGATGTGACCAAGAACACTCTTTCACTGTGAGATATTATAAATACTTTTCTATTTTTAACAATTGATTTTTATTGTTATTTCTCTCCACTCAACAAGTAAGTAAAGTGTTTGCTGACTGTGGCTGCTCTGTTGCTCTCCTTGTTATAGCAATTGATTCATATTAGTTAAAACTTCTATATACATATATACCTAGCAATGCCCTGTGTCTGTTGCCAAAGACCAGTCTAGTTAAATTGAAAAAGGTTTACCAGCAAGTTGACCAAATACTGATTAATTTCCTACCCACAGCAACTCTAAAAGACCATACATTAAGGCATAAAGTGTTTGTAGTTTTCATCAATGGAAGATGTACTCATAACAGGCTCCCTGAAATAGCAAACTTCAAAGGAGGCAATTCAAACACTTCTTTGTTCAGCTTTGAAAATAATGAAAATACTCAACTATCTGTTAGGTATGGCAAAGTCTAGGAGACCTCTATTTTCCCATAATCCTTCTGGAGCACTTTTGTTATCTTCTAAATGTCTTTATATGCTAAATTTCTTTGGAAAAGTCATCTAAAATTTGCATTTAGGTAATTCTTGGTTGTTACAATTAAGCAAATCAAGCATTGTAGAAAAAAATTATCTTCAAATCAGGGTGCAGATAATATTAGTGATTTTATATTTTAGAATGCTGCAAAGCAAAGACTTTCAAAGTTTTCTAAGATGTACAATGTAATAGAAATCTAGATCTTAATTAAATTAGCATATTAATTTTTTCCATAATTTTATTGGCCTAAATGTAAAATAGTGATATTGCCTTACATAACTGCTAATTATAACCAATTCACTCAAATCTGTATTGTTAACATGAAAAAATAATTGATAGTCATACATATTTATCAAAACATTTTATATTAAAATTATATATACAATTAGTTCTTTGTCTAATTCGAGAAAAAAGTGCTCTATAACTCTGATAATTGCCTCTTTTTAATAGTAGCTTTACTGTAATTTTCAGTGCTTTTTGAACAAAGTTCTGCATAACAACAGAATGATCCACTGAAAAGTGAAAAATCCAATCAATAGTAATAACTTACAGATCCAAAGTACTTGATTTACAGAGTGTTTTCCTTTCAGCAACCCTGGGAGGGAAGTAATCCAAGTCTTACTACTCTTTATTTACAGAGGAGGAAACTGGTCCCCCAAAATGGTCATCTGACTTTCCCATTCTGTCACAACTACTGGGTTTTGGAGTTGGGACTCAAAAGATTTCAATTTAGTTGATTAAGTGAGGAAGGAAAGGGAGAAGGAAAAGGAAGGAAAGGGAAAGGACTATTCAATATATATATATATAGTACCTACACTTAGTACTGTGCTAAGCTCCTTTTGTGAATTTTATCTCATTTAATCCTTATGATAACTCTGTGGAGTAAGTACTGCTATTATCCTCATTTTATAGTTGAAAAAATTGAGGCAGACAAAGGTTAAGTGATTTGCCTAAAGTCACACAGTTAGTAAGTGTGTAAGCTAGATTTGAACTTGAGTCTTCCTGACTCATCAGCTGCTACAAGTGTCCACTTTGTGCAAGTTCCCACGTCAGGTACTGAAGATAAAAAGATAGATATAAAACAATCTCTACCTTCAAGGAACTTACATTCCACATTGAGGAAAGGAGGAGGTGGTATGGAATATAAGATGTAGACAAGTAATAAATTAAAAAAAAACCAATATGGGCAAAGTTTGATGTTAATTATTGAATTAGACTCAGCTTCAGTTTTTTCAACTGTAAAATGAATTTGCACTACCCATTTCTTTTTTTTTCTTTTGGAGAATATAAGGTTTAAGTGACATGCCCAAGGTCATACAGCTATAAATATCTGAGGTCCCATTTGAACTCAGGTCTCAAAGGTCAGATATGAATTCACTGTGCCACCTAGTTACCCCTGCACTACCTATTTCAAAGAATTATTGGGAGGATCAAATGTGATGTTGGGCGTATGCTAGTCTTTGGTTATGCACATAGTCAGATTCAGAGAGTATACCCATAAGGTTGTGGGGCAGAGGTAGGAGATTTAAAATCAAGGGTCTAAGAGAGATGTTATGGCATCCAAGATCTAGCCTGTTCCCGTCATTGAGGATGTTAGATTCATCAGTCAGATTGTACCATCTGGGAGAAGTGTCTGGATTATTTTATCTGGACCTCATCTGAGTGTTGGTACTACAGGGACAACCTGAAGATCAATGAAGTTTCAGACTGAGGGACAAATAATAATAGCCATATTCAAACCAACCCACTGTCTCATAGCAGGCAATGCCACCCATCTGTGGAAAAATCCAACAGATTTTGTCCCAGTCCTAAAAGGACAGAGGTAAAGAGAGATGCATAACCCTATTTTCCAGCAAAGGAGATAACTGATACGTATTTGGGGAAAGGTGAAACTGCTGACTGTGTTGGAGAAAGCAAAATCAACTGGAGTTGCCTCCTGCTCACATTTGTATATGGAGGCTTGGGGATAGACACCAGGGATCCTGGTTCCTACATTCATTAGCACAATCTGAGCAGATCAGTCCAGGTTCTGAGTAAAAACCTTTTGGTTAGTGAGACTCAGGTTTTTACACTCTCTGATACTTTGGAGAGGTTGGAACAGGACTGAATTGTGTTGGTATTACTGTTTGGGATGTATATGACTGACTGGAATTTTATATTAGCATGCTTATGTTTATTTTGCCACTTTGATTAAACATCTTTACAAAGTAATATTAACAGAGATGACTCTGTAAGTCCCAGAGGGAAGGGAAGAAAGGAATTTTGCTTGTTAATGGGTTCAAAAGCTGAATAGAGGAAACAAACTCACTCCTAGCTAGCCCCATTAGATTGTAAGCTCCTTGAGGGTAAGGGCTGTCTTTTGCTCTTTTTGTATCCACAGTTTTTAGCACAGAGTCTTACAGTAAATACTTAACAAATGTTTATTGATTTTTTTATTGACATCCGGCTGCTCTCAGGTTCTGACAGAGAAGAAAAGGTATTAGCTGATATTCTCAACATTATTTGGTGTTACATGGTATCCACAACAAAATTTAAGGATTTTGTAATGATGAAATGATATGCAGATATGTTCTAGAAGATGGATTTCAATTAGATTTGCAATATATATTGCACACTCACATATATAATCTATATTGATTTGATGTAGTTTGAGTCAGGGTCAAGAATCTAAGATGCTATAGCATAAGACATAATATAGCCTGTTTAGTCATAATTATTTGCATACACATTAGATTGTGAGTTCCTAAAATGTAGGGGCTGTCTTTTACCTTTCCTTATATCTCTAGAGTTTAACACAGTGTCCAGCACTTGATAAAAGTTTATTGACCATTGACGGTTGAGAATATTACACAAGCTGAGAGTCACAAAGTAAAGTGAATCAGCTTTACTGAGGGAAAATACTTAGGTTTATGAGAAGGGACAATCAGAGAAGACAGAAATAGGTCAAGTGCTATTAGGGCACCCAGTGGAAGACAGGAGGAGAGTGGGGTGCACTGAAAACCTGCAAAAACAGGCTTGTTTGTTTTTTTATATATATAATTCTTATCTGAGTCAAGCAGGACCAGGCATCAGGGGATCCCTGGAGTGGGAACTCTGGTCCTAGAGTGCAGCTTAAGGTTACAGGACTGATGCCACTTAGTACTGGGGGGGGCACCCAAGGAATTAGCGGCTGGTTGATATAAGCTCCTTGATTGGGGGAGGCGGTTCTGTTGTTACTGCAGGCCTCACTTGGACTGGGTGACTTAGATTTGAGCTTCCCCAGGCTTATTTATTTAGTGGTGTAGGGAGACTACTAAAGTCTTTACACAAACATATGCCTATATACTTGAAATAAATGGAAAATAAATATATATATGTACACATATACACTTGTGTGTGTGTGTGTGTGTGTGTGCAAGTATGATGATGAATATAATTTTGGCACAGGATGTTATTGTTGATGGATTTTGCTTGGTTCAGAGCTATGCTTCATTTGGTGTGAGAAACCTTGGTGAGTAAACTCCTTCTACAAATGGTCACCAGCCACTATTTCACACTGACTATATAGTCATAGCATAGACCTCATTAGACAGTTGCCCTGGGGCACTGAGAAGGTAAGTGACTTCCCAAGGGTCACACAGCCAGGATCCTGCAGAGGTAGGACTCAAACCTGGGACTTCCTACCTGAATCCATCCTTCTATCCACTTTACCATGCTACCTCTCAGGGCTTTATTTACTGAAGTTAATAGAGATGACGTTTTCATGAGCTATGCACAATCTAGCTAATTCAGAAAGTATCATTCGGAATAAACATGTTCCTAATTCCCTGTCCTTGTGGTAGTCAATCTGCTTATTTAAGGACAATAATGTATTTTCAAGTTTCAGTTGTAATTGTGTTAGTATTCTGGAAATTCAGCAGGGTACAAAGAAGAGAAGATAAATTGGTGTGAATGAGTGAGGAGTGAGGAGGAAAGCAGAATGTTAAACTAGAAGGGACCTTCCCTCTCATTTACAGGTAGAGAAACTGAGATCTGGAGAGGTTAAATGGATTGTGGGATTTAGAGCCAGGGTGCCTGAGCAATCATCCAGTTCAAGTCCTTCCTTTTACAGAGAAGGAAACCAAAGCTCCAAAAATTTAAATGACATGCCCAAGATCACACAATTAGTGGTAGAGCTAGGGCAGAAAACAAGTCTTCTTGACTTGATTATGCTTTCCAGTACTCTTTACTGCCTCTGGCAGCAGTTATAAGAGCATTCATTTTCATAGTTAACATTAATTTCAGCTGTTTCCTGCTACCAATAATCCAGAGACCCTATATCCTGCAGTTCAGTGAACCAATAATTCAGAGCTCTCTGCAGCCCTAAGAAGCCATTACTGGTAGCAACTGTAGTCCTGCGTGGGTTCAGTTGAGTTCACTTTACTTAAATAAGCAAAGAAACAAGCAAACCCTGCCCTTCTGTACACAAGAGTACAAAATCTTTATTTAAAAGTAATTCAATTAACTAAGGCAGTGCCAGTCAACTGGCGAATGACTGAACAAATTACAGTATATGAATGTAAAGAAATACTATTGGGCTGTAAGAAATGATGAAAAGGATGATTACAGAAAAACTTGGGAAGAGTTAATAAACTGTTGCAGAGTGAAGTGAATAGAACCAAGAGAACAATTTATATAATAACAATCACCCTATAAAGACAAACAAACTTTTTTGTACCCCTAGCACCTAGCACAGTGTCTAGCATATAGAAGGTGTTTAATGATGTTAGCTGAATGACTGAATTGGGAAATTTAAGAACTCTGAATGAACACCCATCACCATTTCAGAGGACCAGATTTTTGTTGATAAAAATAATTTAATAAAAAAATAAAATTAATCTAATTAATCTATCTTAATTACCTATATCTAGTTCATTAAAATGGGATTTTATTTGCACATTCAATTCATGCATGGAAGATCAGATAATTTCAAATGATGAATAATGTAAAAATTTTCTATATTTGGATTTGGAGTGCAAGCTATAACTCTTTTTCTCCAGCATGTTTTCTTTGCCATCTTTTCTTAACACTAAGCTCACTAGACCTGGGACTAAGAACACCTGGGTTCATTCAAATCCCAATCTGCCATTTTTAAGCTATGTGACTATGGGCAAATCTACCTCTCTAAGCCTTAGGTTCCTCATCTATAAAATGGGAGTGATAATTCTTGCACTGCTTAATTCATAAAATTGAAATGAGAACAGCACTTTGAAAATCCTGAAGTGCTATGGAAATATATTCTATTATTTTTATTATCACTTAGTCTGCTTTCTCTGAGCACACTTAACTTCTAGTGGCAAAGAGAGGCAGCCTTAAAGTGGACTAAACAGTGGGAGGGAATCAGGCAAGAAATTCAAAATCTGAAACTTGTCTGAACATATTTAATAGCTATTTCAGAAGAGTAATTAGAAGGTTTGTAAGTCACAAATAAAGAAGGCTACGCAGTGTGTGTGTGTGTGTGTGTGTGTGTGTGTGTGTGTGTGTGTGTGTTTAAGGGAGGGAAGGAATATAATAAAAGCTCACATGTACAGAATTTTACTATGAGTTCCCCAAATAAGAGAAGGACCTGTGGTTTACTTAGCATGGGGAATATTGGCAGTGTGAGAATTTTAGTAGCTTACAGAGTTTCTCAACTAGTCTAAGTTGACACAGTTAGTAAATGCTAGAAGTGAGACTGTCTTCCTGATTCCAATATTAATTAGCACTACCTACTGCACCAGACTACCTCTGTTCGTATTATTATCCCTATTTTATAGATATGGAGTAACTTAGTCAAAATAGTAAGTGTCAGGACCAGCATTCAAGACGTAGATATCCTGATTTCAAAATCCAGTACTCTTTCCACTAAACAGAATAATTTCTTCCTTTGAAATTTATTTTAAGAACATGTTTGTTTATTGAATACACATGGTATTTATACCAAACAAGGAAAACACATGAAATTGCATACCCACACCTAAAATGCTTAAATGAAAATGGAGAAGAGAGCAAGGTTGGTATACAAATCATAAATGGTTCTTTTTACCTAATTTAAGGCAATATAAGAGTATTGGAGAAAGAACTGAAATCAGAGGAACTGGGTTTTAATCCTATTTCTACAAAGTAGATCATGTTTGTAAAGTACTTTGCCACATTAGCATGCTACATAAATGTCATCTACTCTTATTATTATTACTGCCTATGTGACACTGGGCAATTCTCTTAACCTGTCTGCATCTCAGTTTCCTCATCTGCAAAAAGAAGATTTTTAATCTGGGGTCTGTGACCTTTAAAAAAATATTTTGATAACTATATTTCAATATGATTAGTTTCCTTTGTAATTCTGTGCATTTTATTTTATCCATTAAAAAACATTATTTTGAGAAGGGGCTTCACCAGACTGCCAAAGGGGTCCATGACACAAAAAAGAATAAGAAACATTGGCCTCAATGGCCTCTTAGGTTCCTTTTAGCTCTAAATCCTATGACTGCAAAATTAACATGTAGACATCTAGACAAATTTAGAACAAAGGTGTACCGGGAGAAGAGGGAGGCAGGGAAGAAACAGCTTAGAACTGTTCCAACTGTATCATTATGGAACAGACATCCAAGTTCAACTCTGTGATGGGGACAATTCTTCTCCAGAATAAAATTGAACCAAATATTATTATATTTATTAAGGGAGTGAGGCTGATTGATTGCATAATTCAAGGAGTCCTTTTCCACCTTTAATTTTTGTGATTCTCTTTTCAAGCAAAGAGTAATGTTATCATCCCACATACTTTCTCATTCTCAACTAATCAGCATGATGAATTGTTGGATTTTTTTTTTTAACATCATGTACTTCTTTGATTTTTTTTCCCTGTGTAACTGTTAACTCTTCTTGCAGAAGTCTTGACATTAGTCACAAGTGCAGAAAGAGATTGTGCTGTTCTGAGATCCTGGGAACTGCATGCTTTCCTTCAGGCTCTGGCAGAAAGCTGAGTGATAAGTGGTAAGTAGAAAGCTCTTTGTCTTCTGGAAATTTTGAGCACAGAGTGATTCTAAGGAGCAAATAGGCATAGACAGACATTGGGAGAAAAAATCCATTTTAGGCGGTAAAAACAGGACTTGAGATAGGTGGAAAGGGCAAGGAAGGATGTCATCCTATCTCTTTGAGTAGGTCCTAAATCCTAGATTGAGGGATCCTCAGACTGAGAGTAGCCAGCTTTGGCATAATGGAAAAAACTCTGAAAAGAAAGCCAGAACATCTGGACTATTATATTGAACTTGACTCAGACTGTCCTATGTTGCCTGGAAAATACTCACTCCTCATCTTCCACCTTATAAGAAGCTTTAACGTTCAGAAGACAGGGCAAATGGGGTTGTGACTTGCCCAAGGACACACAACTAGTGCGTGTTAAGTGTCTGAGGTCACATTTGAACTCAGATCCTCCTGGCTCCAGGGCCAGTGATCTATTCACTGTACCACCTACCCGCCCCTCATAAGCACTTTTCTAAACTCCCTAATTGGATCTTTGTCCCTCCTCAAAATATTTTGTATTTATTTATCTTTTTAAATATTGTGTTTCTCTCAGCCCCATTTTCATGTAAGGTCCTTAAGGACAGGGTCTATTTTTCATTTTATCTTTGTACCCATCTCGTCTAGATCAGTGGCTTGGACATAGAAGGTATTTGTTCTAATAAGACCTTTTTGATTCAAATGGAATTGAATTGTGGCAAAGATTAATAGAACTTAATTTCAATAAATATTTATTAAGTACCTACTATATGCAAGACACTGGGGATGCAAAGATGAAAATCAAATAATTGCTGAATTCATTGTCAAAGTTAAGACAGCGGGGTTACTATGCTGAGCAGTTGACCGAGTCATGTAATTTCACCTTTGGAAGAGACCACAGTCAGTAGAACTGGAATGTTTGTCATATATTTGACATTTAAATAATGCTTGTGAACTGGCCTAGTGATTGATTAATTGGAGGCCAAGTGAGAGATTGTCTAGTTTAAGTGTTCTTGACTGGGGTCTATGAACTTCTTGTTGTTTCTTTTCAATTATTCAGTGGATAGAATGATGGTCCTGGAGTCAAGAAGACTTGAGTTCAAATGTGACTTTACTAGCTGTATGACCCTGGACAAGTCACTTAACCCTGTTTGCTTCTGGTTTCCTCACTTGCAAAATGAGCTGGAGAAGGAAATGGTAAATCACTCTAGTATCCTTTGCAAAGAAAACCCCAAATGGGGTCATGAAGAGTTGGACATGACTAATTACTTAATCAAACAAAAGCTATATTTCAATATAATTCATTTCTCTTATCAAAAGTTGATCAGTCAATATTCTAAATGCTTTACTATGTGCCAAGCACTATGCAAAAAGCTGGGGATATAAGGCCACTAGGTGGCGCAGTGAATAGAGCACCAGCCCTGGAGTCAGGAGGATCTGAGTTCAAATGTGGTCTCAGACACTTGACACTTACCTAGTTGTGTGACCTTGGGCAAGTCACTTAACCCCAATTGCCTTGCCTTCCCCCTTCCAAAAAAAAAAAAAAAAGCTGGGGATACAAAGAAAGACAAAAGACATTCTAAGTCTTTGAAGAGCTCAACAGTTAATGAGAGAGATAGCATGCAAAAAACTATGCTTAAACAAATTATACAAATTAAATACAGGATAAACTGGAAGTAGTAAACAGAGTGAAGGTATTAGAATTAAGAGGTATTGGAAAAGGTTTCTTGTAGAAGGTGGGATTTAGGTGGGAACTGAAGTAATTGAGGGAGGCCAGGAGGTCGAGATGAAGGAGAACATTCCATGCAGGGCGGACCAACGGTGAAAATGCCTAGAGTTAGAAAATGGGGTTTCTGGTTCCTAGGACAGCAAGGAGACCAGTGTCACTGGATTAAAGACGTATAGAGGAGAGGGGGAGGAGGAGAGGTGTGAGGTTTAAGAAGTTATAATGTTTAAAGTTATGAAGGATCTTGAAAGCCAAACAGGATTTTATATTTGAACCTAGACGTTTCATAGAGAGACTGGAAGTTTTATTGAGTGGGGAAGGGGTGTGTGTGACGTGGTCAGACCTGAATCTTAGAAAAATCACTTTGGGACGGCTAGGTGGTTCAGTGAATAGAGCGCCAGCCCTGGAGTCAGGAGGACTTGAGTTCAAATATGAACTCAGACACTTAACGCACGTACACACACACACACACAAAAACCCTAGCCATTGTTCATTTAGGAAAGAAGACATTTGTGGTAAGAAGAACAGCATAGAGCTGGGGTTTCAATGATTGTTTGTTTTGAAGCAAGGGGAGGCATTCAGAGTCGGAGCAGTCATAATGAGCATATATATACATTCGTGGTCTAAGAGCAAGATTAGAATGAGAACAGAGACTGTATATGAAAGGAGAGCTTATGACTGATATTCTTTGTATGTGTTTTACTAACATCTGTTTATAAGTACATGTTGTTTCCCAAGTTCCTAGGGGACAAGAATTGTTTTACTTTTTTCTTTGTATACAGCAGCCCTGTGTACCTTTGTTCATAGTAGGTGCTTAATAAATGCTCTGCTGATTGACTAAAAAAAAAAACCCTAGCCATGTGACCTTGGGCAAATCACATAACCCTAGTTATCCTACCTTCCCCCTTCCAAAAAAGCAAAAAAAAAAAAAAAAAAGAAGAAAAGAAAAATCACTTTGATAGCTGAGTGGAAAATGGGCTGGACTGGAGAGACACTTGTGGCAGACTGGACCCACCAGCAGGCCACTGCAATAGTCCAGGTGTGAGGTGATGAGGGCCTGCAGCAGGATGGTGGTAGTACCAGAGGAGAGATGGGTGTTTTTTTGAGAGTTATTGCAAAAGACAAACTCACAGGCCTTGGCAGCAGATTAAATAGAAGGGACCTTAGAGAGTACTACAAGGCCCTCATTTCATAGATGAAGAAATTGAAGCATAGGAGTTTAAATGATTTGCCCAGA
The DNA here is from genome assembly GCA_028646515.1 of Pseudochirops corinnae. Classification (NCBI taxonomy): domain Eukaryota; kingdom Metazoa; phylum Chordata; class Mammalia; order Diprotodontia; family Pseudocheiridae; genus Pseudochirops; species Pseudochirops corinnae. The sequence goes on from JAQQSV010001152.1 coordinate 25,300, forward strand.
GCCACAGAGCCAGTAAATGCCCCCAGCTTTTCAGTGAGTTTTCTGTTGAGCTGCTGCTGAATAACTGTGGGTGACCTTGAATGTCATTTCAACTCATTGACCTCAATTTCTTCCTCTGTTTGATGAAGGGGTTGGATTTGATGCCTAACGTCTCTTGAAACTCAGGCCAAACTCTAAGAGTATCTATTATTTTATACCTCTTACATGAGGCCCTGTAACCTGAGCTCTTGGCCTGGTACTAAAGGTTCCCCACACAGGAAAAGTGAAAAACGCTCTCAAAATCCGAGGTCTTGTTGTTAATTATTATCCTGACATTCATCAAAGCTAAGCAAGGCAAGCAACTCTTCACCTTAAGAATTATAACTGGCATCTTAGCTTTTGGATTTAAAGACAGAACAAATAGGGTTTAAAGAGGAAACAGTGTACTCACAAATCCCCTCGCCAGGAAAAGAATCAGTCCCCAAGGAAAAATCATCGTAAATAAAAAGCCAAAAGTAAGATACCTCCAATTGTTAAAAAAAAAAATTGTATCAGTGTGGTATTGTAAAAAGAATAGTGGAATAGCAGTCAGGAGACCTGGGTCCCAGCTCTGTCACTAACTCCTTGTGTAACCTTGAGAAAAACATGTCCAGTCTCTGGGATTTGTTTTTTTCCTCTGCAAAAGGAAAGGGGTTAGAATATATGATCTCAGATCCCTTTTAGGTCTAACAATCTTTGGCTCTATATCTTTGTTTATGAGGGATCTTTTTACTAAAGAAGAGAAGGTTCCAACTTATTTGCCTCAAAGAAAAGATTTCACACACATACAACACATACACACATATATGTGTGTGCTGTATGTGTGTGTATGTGTATAAATTTATATATAGTAAGCAGAAAATTAAACTCCAGCTGATCAGGAAATGCTACCAAATGTTACAACATTCTTTATTTTAATCAGCCTGGCTGATTAATCCAGAGTTATGTTCATACACGGATCGCTAATTTTCAAAGGAATTAAAATATAATCAAGTATGACTGACAATGAATCAAGTATTACTGACAATGAAACTGTTCTGACCAGAGTGTGATCTTTCTTGGGTCCCAGCAATGCACCCGGGACTTCCAAGTGCTTCAGGTCTACATTATAAATAGAAATGATCTTTGTTTACTTGATGCAAATCAGGCTATTTGAGCTTTCTGGTTGTTTGGTTTCTGTATAAATGAGAACATCCTGTTCCTCCCTGTGGAGAGGCAGTCAGATTTGCCAATGTTTCAAATTTATTAATGGAATATGCAAGTGCATATTTCACTTTTACTGATTTTTTTTCACTGAATCCAAAAAATATATTCTGTATTACCCCTAATATACCAGAACCTCAGTCAAGCTCTCAGTCCATTCCAGTGCAGAATTAAATTTAATGGAGATCCCATTTGGCCATTAGAGTCTGGAGAAAGGTAGCGAGTTGGCTGACAGCTATCTTAAAATACAATGATTACAATTCCCATTTCCATAGTGCTTTAAGGTTTACAAAGCACTGTCTTTATAACAGGGCAGTCAGGTGGCTCAGTGGATAGTGCTCTGGGCTTGGAATCAGGAAGAATCATTCTCATGAGTTCAAATGTGACTTCAGACACTTATTAACTATGCGACCCTGGACAAGTCACTTAACCTGGTTTGCCTTTGCTTCTCCTCTGTTAGATGAGCTGGAGAACGAAATGGCAAGTCACTTCAGTATCTTTGCCAAGAAATCCCCAAATAGGGTCAAGAAGAGTCAAACACAACTGAAATGACTAAAAAGAAAAAACAAACGAAAAAACTGGGGTCATGGAGAGTCAGAGTCAGGCACAACTTAATTAACAACATCCTTATAACAACCCCACAAGGTGGATAATACAAGTATACCCTGCCCCAACCTCAAGTAATATAGCCACAGAAGGCCCAGAATGTGATCACAAGTTGTTAATAAAATGTTAAACTTACTGTAAAGATATGTCTCCCCTGATCTCTTTATGAGGTGCAAACACCTCTCTTAGTTAAGAAGGAAATAGTGCCAAGACTCTGGGGGCTGAAAATAGTTAAGCCCTAGAGGAATTTCAGAGTTTGAAAGTAGGAGAGATTTCCACGTCTCCAAGAGACTACTACAGAGGAAGAATGGAATTTCTTTCTTCTCCCCAACCTTATCAACAGCCACATAGTTTTGAAGAGGATCCATTTAGTCATTAGGGATATTGTATCGGTGTAGAACACGGTGGAGAACAGCAGTACTTTCCCTAGACAGATAGAGATACAGAAGAAACTGTCAACTGAGAGAAGAAGCATCTTCAAGGAACATGAAGCCTGAGAGCAAAAAAAGGAGTTAGACTATGACAAACATCCAGCTCTGGGACCTAGGTGAATTACTTTTCCAGCAGTGATTCTGAATCCAAGGGGAAGTGAGTGAGGACTCTACAAAGGACAAAGGATTTCTAGAGCCGGCAGTGCCAGGGGTAGTAAGTTGCTTTTGCCACATATGTATTCTATACACAGGGACATGTTGGTCAATGTTTATTTAACATCTTGCTCTCCAGAAAAAAAAAAGTATGCATGACATCTAAGTTTAATCTGCAGTATAAACATTTCTCCATCACTTTCTTAAAGCCATTTAATCAATGAAACAATAAATCAAGCCTGGATCTATGGCATTTGCCCATATCCCAGATATGAATGCTCACAATGAAAATTTAACAATCAGCTCTCTGGAGCAGATGTGAGCTGGCTCCAGTGTACCACTACCTATATGTAATTCCTCACTACCACTGCACTCTAAGTTTAAGCCCACTATCTCCATAAATACTGTGTGTATGGGAAAGTGAAACTCAGGTTTATTAGAGGAGGGAGCAGAGGAGAAGGGAGGAAAATCCTTGAAATTAATGGTTTACTAAGTCATCTTATTAAATGTCTTTGTTAGGAGATAATTGGGTCTACTAGCTGATTGATAAAGGGCAGCTCTGTGGTGGGGGATTATGGGGCTCTAGCATTAGAAGAGTGACCCAAGAGAGTAACCCCTGATCCTCAAAGTAATAGCTACTCTCTGGGGATCCAACCCCCAAATGTGAGTTCAGGTTGAAGGACTGCTCCAGAGTGGGCTGCTACATGGGTATTTTTAATTTTCCTGGTGATGCAATTGAGACTCAAGAAGTTTAAGTGACTTGCTAGTAAGTAGCTGACAGGCTAACTACTAGTTCATGGAAGAAGGATTAGTTCATGGTGCAGAACTGGTTATGGGGAATGGCTAATGAAATTGTGGCATAAAATGTAATTACATAATGCTGTGGCATAAAATGTAATTACATAATTCTGTATACTTAAGAAGTGATGCTCTGCTAGAAAAAATAATAATTCATCTGAAAAAACAAAAGTTCAAATATATCAAGCGAATAATTTTTAAAAATGTAAAAGAAGAGGTTCCTAGGTATACCAGATTTCAAACTGCATTATGAAACAGTAATTATCAAAACAATCTCATACTGACTAAGAAAGAGTGATGAATTAGTGCAATAGATTAGGTACAAATTACATTATAGTAAATGACTATAGTAATCTAGTATATGATAAACCCAAAGATACAAGCTTTTGGAACAAAAACTGCTAGGACAACTGTAAAAAAGTATGGCAGAAACTAGGTATAGGCCAATATCTCACACATATACCAAGATAAGGTCAAAATGGGTACATGATTTATACCTAAAGGTGTAAATAAGCACCATAAGCAAATCAAGAAAGAATGGAATAGTTTATCTGTTAGATTTATGGAAAAAGGAAGAATTTAGGATCAAAGAAGATACAGAGCATTATAAAATAGATAATTTTGATGATGTAAAATTTAAAAGTTTTTGCACAAATAAAACTAAAGCAACCAAAACTATAAGGAAATCAGAAAAATGGGTTAAAAATTTTTGTCACAAATTTCTCTGATAAAGACCTCATTTCTCAAATATATAGAGAACTGAATCTAATTTATAAAAATGCAAGTCATTCCCCAGTTGATCAATGGCCAAAAAGATATATGAACAGGCAGTTTTTAGACAGAGAAATCAAAACTATCCATAATCATATGAAAAAATGCTCTAAATCACTATTGATTAGAGAAATGAAAATTAAAACAACTCTGAGGTACCACTTCATACCTATCAGACTGGCTTATATGATAAAAAAGGAAAATGTTGGATGTTGGAGGGAATGTGGGAAATCTACACTAATGCATTGTTGGTGGAGTTGTGAACTGATCCAACCATTCTGGAGAGCAATTTAGACCTATGCCCAAAGGGCTATAAAACTGTGCATATCCTGCTTTGGGAGAGGAGAGGAAAAGGAGGGAAGAAGGAATAGAATTTGGAATTCAAAACTTTAAATAAGAATGTAAAAAAAACCTAGAACTAGAACTAGTTAGATGGATATTATTTTTCTAACAAAATGTAACAGAATGATGCCTTGTAAGGGTAGTGAGTCTACTGTTACTAGATGTACCCAAGCAAAGGCTAAATTATCTCTGTCTGAGATAGAACAATTTGCATTGAATACGCAGCTATACAATGCCCAAATGCTTACATGAATCTGTGCTCTCACACATTTGGACGTTTTGTCTAACAATAAGGTAGCAATTATGTTTACTCATCCTATGCGACTCTTGCTCATTCCCTCCCATAAGTTTTACACATACAGGGTGTCCTCCTAACATTCTAGAAGGCTTATGACTTCTAAATTCCCTTCTGGAGGTAAGATTTTATGTTCCAATAATTCTGGAATCTTGGACCTTGTTCAATGATCTACAATATTCCTTTGTCCAAAGTAAGCATTCAATAAATGTTTGTTTGAATTTAATTAAAATAGAAATATTCGGGGGCTTAAAATACTGAATTAAAATTCAGCAAATACTTATTAAATAGTACAGGGAAAGTGCTATAGATAGGCACTAAGGGAATGAAGATAACAAAAAGAGTTGCTGATCCCAAGGTATTTATATCCTACTAAGTAAAGAAGGTGTATTTGGGTTATGAATTGAAAGAAGTATGAAAGTGATCTCTTTATAATACTCACATCTCCTTCTAATTTATCTTTGTTGCATAGAGTTGACACAGGGAGCTCAAAAGCTATGCTAAATGAAAGCCAAACTCTGGTAAGACTGGCCAAACTGGAAGGACTTCACATACATGCCCAGGAAAGGACACAAACACAATGTGTTTACATCTTTTGAAGACCAATATAGCTAGGTTCAGAAACACTGATCAGCAGAAAGTTGGTCAGAAAATGATATAATTTTGACCTAGAGGTCTTATGAGCTCTAAATTGCCTTTTGGAGCTAAGATTTTATATTCCAGTAATTCTGGAGTCTTGTGCTCTGAATTGGTAGAGATAGTATCTATGCCAACAAAATAAAAGAATTATAGAAACATTGAATGCCAGAGATGACAGAGATTTCCATGGTCATCTAGCCCCGTCTATACCTAAAAAAACAATTCTCTCTACATCACACATGACAAATACATCAATCCTTGAAGTACTGAATATATTGTGGTAGTAGGTACCTGGCTAATGTGAGTACTGTTCTCAGAGTATGCATAGCATACTCTGCCTGCTACTAGCTCATGTGGAAGAACTGGGGAACCTGTGTCCCAAAAGGCAAAATTATCTGTAAGAGAAGGATCATGTTCCCCAACTCAGAACAGGAGCAGACATTCTGTAACTAGTTCCTATCTGCTAACCATATGGAAAAGAGAATTTTTTCAATGGCTACTAAACAGAAAATGGAATACATTTAAAAGGTACTAATGAACCAAAGGGAATCTCTTTCTCTTTCCTAGCTGATTGTGTTCAGATGATAGAGATATACTATAAGTCAATGAATGGGGAGACTCCCCATTTGGGGATGACATGCATCCTGTGAACAATGTTCTTTGACTTTTTGCGAAGCTTTTTATTGCCTAGAGAGAGAATATTGGTCAGTTATGGCCCTGTGAGCTTCAAAAGGTCAGAATGATAATGCACCAGAGGTCTGAGAGCCTGATATGCCAGATTTTGTAACTAACAAAGACGATGAGGAGTGAAATATCAAGCCACCCTATTTGACCCAGAATAGGCAAAAAGCAGACAAGAGGAAGTAACAGTGCTTCATCTATTGGTTTTGCTTCCTTTAGAAGTATAGTTGGTGGAGTAAATGCTTCGAGTTTGAGCCCATTCTCCCCAGGACCAAGGTGGTAGGAGGGGAGAGTGTACCCACAGATTTAGAGGAGAAATAGCTTTATAACTTCTATTCTTGTCATATTTTCACAGTAAATATCCCTTTGTAAAAGTTAATTGATATTAATTAATTTAATTAATCTGCAGCACTAATCACTGGTGGTTAAAATTGGGGAAAACACACTAGAATGGAAACTTAAGCCAATAGGTTTAGAGAAAATAACCCCCAACCCTTCAGGAGCAGCCCTAAGATCACGAGGAGTCAATGCAGTCTTGCTTTAGGAGACCTGACTCATCAGTGAGAATAGGAATTGACATACAGATGACTTCACAGCTTGTGAAAACTACAATGGACCTTTTCAGTAACTTCTTAATTGGTCTCTGACTCATCTCCCTTCACAATCCATCTTTCACATAATTGCCAAAGAGATTTTCCTAAAGTAGAGATTTGACCAATTTATATCTACCTCTTGCCCACTCCCACCACTCAATAAACTCCAGCAGCTCCATGTTACCTCTAGGAAATCTAAACTCTTATTTGGTATTCAAAACCCTCCTCAGCTTGGCCTCAGCCATCCTCTTATACACTGCTCTTCTTCATGTCCATTATGGTCAAACTGGCCCCCTTACTGCAAGGCACTATGCTTTCCCATCTCCATACCTTGACACTAGCTGGCCCCTCTCATTCCTTGAATGTATCTTCTCATCACCTTCCCCTCATCAGATCCCTACTTTCTTCCATGACTCGGCCTAACTGCCACCTTCTAAATGAAATTTTTCTTCAAGTTGCTAGTGCCTTTCCTTCATCAGTCACTTTCTATTCTATTAGATCAGTGGTTCTCAACCTTCCTCATGCTGCAACCCTTTAATACTCATATGTTGGCATATCTGCATGTGGGCAGACCCGCCTGGAGACAGATAGAGGAGCGGTGTCTTGGTTCCTAAGACCATGGGAAATATGTGTTTTCCAATGGTGTTAGGCGACCCTTGTGAAGGGATCATGACCCACAGGTCGAGAACCACTGCACTAGAGCCATCTAGGAGATACAAGGGATAGAGTATCTGACCTGAAGCCAAGAATGCCTGAGTTCAAGTCTAGCTCAGATAGTTACTGTGTGACCGTGGACAAGTCACTTAATTTCTGTGCTCCTCCGTTTCCTTAATTATAAAATGAATATGAAAATAACCCCTACCTCCCAGAATTGTTGTGAAAATAAAATGATATATAGTTGTAAATAAAGTATTTATTCACAGTGCCTAGCAAATAGTAAGCACTTAATAACACATTCTCTCTCTTATGCCTCCTCTTCCCCCCTGCCCCCACCTCATATATCTATTCACGTGACTACATCTCCCTGCTTGAATGTGAGCTCACTGAGAACAGGTAATGCCTCATTCTGTCTTTGTATCTCCAATCTCTGGCACACAGGACCTTCATAATTGTTGACTGATACTGATATTTACTTGCAACAGACTTTTGCAAAGACCTAATGGATGGAATAAGACTTGGATCGGTATGGAACAGTGGAGGATGCTAAGATTTAGAACTAGAACTGATCTTAATGGCCATCTAGTCCAATTTCCTAATTTTATAGAGAAAGAAACTGAGATTCAGGGAAATCAACTCCTTTGTCCAAGATCACACAGACAAGCAGGTTAAGCTGTCAAGCTGCATTTCAGACCCAGGTATTTTGTTTTCAGATCCAGTGCTCTTTTCACTAGGAAATGATGCTTCACAGCACCACAGAGTAATTTGGTGTGTGTAATGGATCTGGAGTCCAAGACTGTCATTTTGGACTCTAGCTTTGCTACAGATAACTTTCTTCATCCTCACACCCTGCCCTCCCACCTATCATGGCTTTTCAGCTTTTTTTTATGTGTTGCCTTCCCCTATTAGAATGTAAACTACCAGAATTGCAGAGATGGTTTAACATAAGGAAAACTAGTAACATAATTGATTATATCAATAATAAAAGTTTTTTTTTAACCATGGTTATATCAATAGATAAAAAAGGTTTTGATAAAATATAACATTCATTTCCATTAAAACTACTTGAAAGTATAGGTATAAAATGATTTTTCCTTAGATTGAGAAAAGCTACTTAAAACCATCTGCAATCATTATTTGTAACAGAATAAGCTAGAAGCATTCCCAGTAAGATTAGGTGTGAAACAAAGATGCCCAGTGTCACAATATTATTCAATATTTCATTGGAAATCCTAGTAATAGCAATAAGAGAAGAAAAATAAATAGAAGGAATCAGAATAAGGAAGAAGGTAATAAGACTATTTCTTTTTGCAATCAATATGATGATATACTTAGAAAATCCCAAAGACTCAACCAAAAAGTTAGTTGAAACAATTAATAATTTTAGCAGAGTAGCAGGATATAAAGTAAATCCATATAAATCATCAGCATTCTTATATATCACAAATAAAACCCTGCAAGAAGAGCTAGTAAGAGAAATCCCACTTAAAATAACTCTAGACAGTAAAAAAATTCCTGGGAATACACCTGCAAAACAAAACCAGGAACTATATAAATAAAATTACCAAAAAAACCCCCAACTTTTTATACAAATAAAATCAGATTTAAATAATTGGAGAAATATTAATTGTTCATGGGTAGGCAAGGCCAATACAATTAAAAATGACAATTTTACCTAAACTAATTTATATATTCAATGCAATCCCAATTAAATTATCAAAAAAAATCATTTTACTGAATTAGAAAAATAATAATAAAATTCATTTAGAAGAACAAAAAGTTAAAAATATCAAAGGAATTAATAATAATAACATGAAAGGTGTAAAGGAAGGACATTTAACAGTATCAGATCTTAAACTATAGTATATGACAACAATTATCAAAACTATCTGGTACTGGCTAAGAAATAGAAAGGTAGATCAATGGAACAGAGTAATCATACAATTTACAGAAACAAATAAATATAGTAACCTCATATTTCACAAGTGTAAAGACTTAAGATTTTGAGATAAGAATTCATTATTTGGCAAAAATTATTGGGAAAACTGGAAAACAGTATGGCAGAAATTGGGCATAGATCAATATCTCACACTATTTACCAAGTTAAAGTCAAAATGGAAACATGACATAGATATAAAGATATTACGAGAAAATGTGAAGAATATGGAATATATTACTTATTAGTCTTATGGACTGGTAAACTATCATGAATAAACAAGAGATAGAGAGCAGAGCGAGGTATAAAATGAATAATTATGATTACATTAACTTAAATAGTTTTTGTAGAAATAACTGTAGTCAAAAAGAAAGCAGAAAAGTGGCGGGGAGAGGTATGGGTTTATAAATGATTTCTCAGATAAAAGTCTTATATCTCAAAGAATATGAACAAGCAGTTTACCAATGAAGAAATCAGAAAAACTTATAGTCATAAAAAATGCTCTGAATTATTATTGATTAGAGAAATGCAAATTAAAACAACCTTGAGATATAATTTTAAACCTATTAGATTGGCTAAAATGATTGAAAGAGAAAGCAACAAATATTGAAGGCGATGTGGAAAAATTCATTGTTGGTGGAATTGTGAACTGATCCAGCCATGATGGAGAACAATCTGGAATTATGCCCAAAGAGTTATTAAGCTGCCTATACCTTTTGACTCAGCAATACCACTATTAGGTCTATTTCCAAAGATGATTAGAGAAATAGGAAAATAAACTATATGTTTTAAAATATTTATAGCAACTCTTTTTTATGGTGACAAAGAACTGGAAATTGTAGGATGCCTGTCAACTGGGGAATGTCCAAATAAGTTGTGATATATGATTGTTATTCAATACTTCTGTGCTTTAAGAAATGATGAGCTTGGGGTGGAGACAGGATGGCAGTGTAAAAGCAGGAGAACTCCATGAGTTCCCCCCATTACTGCCTCAAATACTTATAAAATATGACTCTAAAAAAATTTTAGAGCTCCAGAACCCACAAAATGACAGAATAACAAAGTGCCTGCGGAAAGCAGCTCAGCAGGACAAGCTGTGGCTGGAGCTTTCAGGAGAGCAGATCATGGGCAGCTTTGACAGTTTCCAGAATTATCAACCCACAAGAGCCAAGGACAAAAGGAAAGGTCAGTGAAACTTGGCTAAATTTGGGGGACAGGGTCCAGCCCCTGCCTCCAGAGCTAGAAGAAGTCTGAAGCGGCAGCCGTGCAGCCGCCTCCACATGTCTGATTCAGAGCTCCTGGCCTGCAGATTGCAGGGGAGCCAAATGATAATTCAGAGGCTAAGTGCTCTTGCCTTGACCTGCCTGGATTGGGATCACAGTCTTAGGTGGTAGTCCTGAGGTGCGTGACCAGTGAGCCAAAGCTGGTGGGGGCCGCAGAGATGGCAGCTTCCTAACAGCTCTGGCAGCTGTGAAAACCCCAGTGATTTGGGAGAAAGCTCTCCCCTCTGAAAGCAGAGTTTTATGGAGCCCAAGAGGCAAGTAATTGACTGGCAATATGAGCAGGCAAAGGAAGCAAACCAACCTCAGCAATCCAACTTTAGATTCCTTTTTCAGGGACAAAAAGGATCAAAGCATGGAACAGGAGGAAGACAACACAGTCAGAATTTCTGCACCAAAAGCTTCCAAGAAAAATGTAAACTTGATACAGGCCATAGAGGAGCTTAAGAAGGA
>JAQQSV010001152.1:36255-58293 GCA_028646515.1 Pseudochirops corinnae
TTGGGCTCCATAAAACTCTGCTTTCAGAGGGGAGAGCTTTCTCCCAAATCACTGGGGTTTTCACAGCTGCCAGAGCTGTTAGGAAGCTGCCATCTCTGCGGCCCCCACCAGCTTTGGCTCACTGGTCACGCACCTCAGGACTACCACCTAAGACTGTGATCCCAATCCAGGCAGGTCAAGGCAAGAGCACTTAGCCTCTGAATTATCATTTGGCTCCCCTGCAATCTGCAGGCCAGGAGCTCTGAATCAGACATGTGGAGGCGGCTGCACGGCTGCCGCTTCAGACTTCTTCTAGCTCTGGAGGCAGGGGCTGGACCCTGTCCCCCAAATTTAGCCAAGTTTCACTGACCTTTCCTTTTGTCCTTGGCTCTTGTGGGTTGATAATTCTGGAAACTGTCAAAGCTGCCCATGATCTGCTCTCCTGAAAGCTCCAGCCACAGCTTGTCCTGCTGAGCTGCTTTCCGCAGGCACTTTGTTATTCTGTCATTTTGTGGGTTCTGGAGCTCTAAAATTTTTTTAGAGTCATATTTTATAAGTATTTGAGGCAGTAATGGGGGGAACTCATGGAGTTCTCCTGCTTTTACACTGCCATCCTGTCTCCACCCCAAGCTCATCATTTCTTAAAGCACAGAAGTATTGAATAACAATCATATATCACAACTTATTTGGACATTCCCCAGTTGACAGGCATCCTACAATTTCCAGTTCTTTGTCACCATAAAAAAGAGTTGCTATAAATATTTTAAAACATATAGTTTATTTTCCTATTTCTCTAATCATCTTTGGAAATAGACCTAATAGTGGTATTGCTGAGTCAAAAGGTATAGGCAGCTTAATAACTCTTTGGGCATAATTCCAGATTGTTCTCCATCATGGCTGGATCAGTTCACAATTCCACCAACAATGAATTTTTCCACATCGCCTTCAATATTTGTTGCTTTCTCTTTCAATCATTTTAGCCAATCTAATAGGTTTAAAATTATATCTCAAGGTTGTTTTAATTTGCATTTCTCTAATCAATAATAATTCAGAGCATTTTTTATGACTATAAGTTTTTCTGATTTCTTCATTGGTAAACTGCTTGTTCATATTCTTTGAGATATAAGACTTTTATCTGAGAAATCATTTATAAACCCATACCTCTCCCCGCCACTTTTCTGCTTTCTTTTTGACTACAGTTATTTCTACAAAAACTATTTAAGTTAATGTAATCATAATTATTCATTTTATACCTCGCTCTGCTCTCTATCTCTTGTTTATTCATGATAGTTTACCAGTCCATAAGACTAATAAGTAATATATTCCATATTCTTCACATTTTCTCGTAATATCTTTATATCTATGTCATGTTTCCATTTTGACTTTAACTTGGTAAATAGTGTGAGATATTGATCTATGCCCAATTTCTGCCATACTGTTTTCCAGTTTTCCCAATAATTTTTGCCAAATAATGAATTCTTATCTCAAAATCTTAAGTCTTTACACTTGTGAAATATGAGGTTACTATATTTATTTGTTTCTGTAAATTGTATGATTACTCTGTTCCATTGATCTACCTTTCTATTTCTTAGCCAGTACCAGATAGTTTTGATAATTGTTGTCATATACTATAGTTTAAGATCTGATACTGTTAAATGTCCTTCCTTTACACCTTTCATGTTATTATTATTAATTCCTTTGATATTTTTAACTTTTTGTTCTTCTAAATGAATTTTATTATTATTTTTCTAATTCAGTAAAATGATTTTTTTTGATAATTTAATTGGGATTGCATTGAATATATAAATTAGTTTAGGTAAAATTGTCATTTTTAATTGTATTGGCCTTGCCTACCCATGAACAATTAATATTTCTCCAATTATTTAAATCTGATTTTATTTGTATAAAAAGTTGGGGGTTTTTTTGGTAATTTTATTTATATAGTTCCTGGTTTTGTTTTGCAGGTGTATTCCCAGGAATTTTTTTACTGTCTAGAGTTATTTTAAGTGGGATTTCTCTTACTAGCTCTTCTTGCAGGGTTTTATTTGTGATATATAAGAATGCTGATGATTTATATGGATTTACTTTATATCCTGCTACTCTGCTAAAATTATTAATTGTTTCAACTAACTTTTTGGTTGAGTCTTTGGGATTTTCTAAGTATATCATCATATTGATTGCAAAAAGAAATAGTCTTATTACCTTCTTCCTTATTCTGATTCCTTCTATTTATTTTTCTTCTCTTATTGCTATTACTAGGATTTCCAATGAAATATTGAATAATATTGTGACACTGGGCATCTTTGTTTCACACCTAATCTTACTGGGAATGCTTCTAGCTTATTCTGTTACAAATAATGATTGCAGATGGTTTTAAGTAGCTTTTCTCAATCTAAGGAAAAATCATTTTATACCTATACTTTCAAGTAGTTTTAATGGAAATGAATGTTATATTTTATCAAAACCTTTTTTATCTATTGATATAACCATGGTTAAAAAAAAACTTTTATTATTGATATAATCAATTATGTTACTAGTTTTCCTTATGTTAAACCATCTCTGCAATTCTGGTAGTTTACATTCTAATAGGGGAAGGCAACACATAAAAAAAAGCTGAAAAGCCATGATAGGTGGGAGGGCAGGGTGTGAGGATGAAGAAAGTTATCTGTAGCAAAGCTAGAGTCCAAAATGACAGTCTTGGACTCCAGATCCATTACACACACCAAATTACTCTGTGGTGCTGTGAAGCATCATTTCCTAGTGAAAAGAGCACTGGATCTGAAAACAAAATACCTGGGTCTGAAATGCAGCTTGACAGCTTAACCTGCTTGTCTGTGTGATCTTGGACAAAGGAGTTGATTTCCCTGAATCTCAGTTTCTTTCTCTATAAAATTAGGAAATTGGACTAGATGGCCATTAAGATCAGTTCTAGTTCTAAATCTTAGCATCCTCCACTGTTCCATACCGATCCAAGTCTTATTCCATCCATTAGGTCTTTGCAAAAGTCTGTTGCAAGTAAATATCAGTATCAGTCAACAATTATGAAGGTCCTGTGTGCCAGAGATTGGAGATACAAAGACAGAATGAGGCATTACCTGTTCTCAGTGAGCTCACATTCAAGCAGGGAGATGTAGTCACGTGAATAGATATATGAGGTGGGGGCAGGGGGGAAGAGGAGGCATAAGAGAGAGAATGTGTTATTAAGTGCTTACTATTTGCTAGGCACTGTGAATAAATACTTTATTTACAACTATATATCATTTTATTTTCACAACAATTCTGGGAGGTAGGGGTTATTTTCATATTCATTTTATAATTAAGGAAACGGAGGAGCACAGAAATTAAGTGACTTGTCCACGGTCACACAGTAACTATCTGAGCTAGACTTGAACTCAGGCATTCTTGGCTTCAGGTCAGATACTCTATCCCTTGTATCTCCTAGATGGCTCTAGTGCAGTGGTTCTCGACCTGTGGGTCATGATCCCTTCACAAGGGTCGCCTAACACCATTGGAAAACACATATTTCCCATGGTCTTAGGAACCAAGACACCGCTCCTCTATCTGTCTCCAGGCGGGTCTGCCCACATGCAGATATGCCAACATATGAGTATTAAAGGGTTGCAGCATGAGGAAGGTTGAGAACCACTGATCTAATAGAATAGAAAGTGACTGATGAAGGAAAGGCACTAGCAACTTGAAGAAAAATTTCATTTAGAAGGTGGCAGTTAGGCCGAGTCATGGAAGAAAGTAGGGATCTGATGAGGGGAAGGTGATGAGAAGATACATTCAAGGAATGAGAGGGGCCAGCTAGTGTCAAGGTATGGAGATGGGAAAGCATAGTGCCTTGCAGTAAGGGGGCCAGTTTGACCATAATGGACATGAAGAAGAGCAGTGTATAAGAGGATGGCTGAGGCCAAGCTGAGGAGGGTTTTGAATACCAAATAAGAGTTTAGATTTCCTAGAGGTAACATGGAGCTGCTGGAGTTTATTGAGTGGTGGGAGTGGGCAAGAGGTAGATATAAATTGGTCAAATCTCTACTTTAGGAAAATCTCTTTGGCAATTATGTGAAAGATGGATTGTGAAGGGAGATGAGTCAGAGACCAATTAAGAAGTTACTGAAAAGGTCCATTGTAGTTTTCACAAGCTGTGAAGTCATCTGTATGTCAATTCCTATTCTCACTGATGAGTCAGGTCTCCTAAAGCAAGACTGCATTGACTCCTCGTGATCTTAGGGCTGCTCCTGAAGGGTTGGGGGTTATTTTCTCTAAACCTATTGGCTTAAGTTTCCATTCTAGTGTGTTTTCCCCAATTTTAACCACCAGTGATTAGTGCTGCAGATTAATTAAATTAATTAATATCAATTAACTTTTACAAAGGGATATTTACTGTGAAAATATGACAAGAATAGAAGTTATAAAGCTATTTCTCCTCTAAATCTGTGGGTACACTCTCCCCTCCTACCACCTTGGTCCTGGGGAGAATGGGCTCAAACTCGAAGCATTTACTCCACCAACTATACTTCTAAAGGAAGCAAAACCAATAGATGAAGCACTGTTACTTCCTCTTGTCTGCTTTTTGCCTATTCTGGGTCAAATAGGGTGGCTTGATATTTCACTCCTCATCGTCTTTGTTAGTTACAAAATCTGGCATATCAGGCTCTCAGACCTCTGGTGCATTATCATTCTGACCTTTTGAAGCTCACAGGGCCATAACTGACCAATATTCTCTCTCTAGGCAATAAAAAGCTTCGCAAAAAGTCAAAGAACATTGTTCACAGGATGCATGTCATCCCCAAATGGGGAGTCTCCCCATTCATTGACTTATAGTATATCTCTATCATCTGAACACAATCAGCTAGGAAAGAGAAAGAGATTCCCTTTGGTTCATTAGTACCTTTTAAATGTATTCCATTTTCTGTTTAGTAGCCATTGAAAAAATTCTCTTTTCCATATGGTTAGCAGATAGGAACTAGTTACAGAATGTCTGCTCCTGTTCTGAGTTGGGGAACATGATCCTTCTCTTACAGATAATTTTGCCTTTTGGGACACAGGTTCCCCAGTTCTTCCACATGAGCTAGTAGCAGGCAGAGTATGCTATGCATACTCTGAGAACAGTACTCACATTAGCCAGGTACCTACTACCACAATATATTCAGTACTTCAAGGATTGATGTATTTGTCATGTGTGATGTAGAGAGAATTGTTTTTTTAGGTATAGACGGGGCTAGATGACCATGGAAATCTCTGTCATCTCTGGCATTCAATGTTTCTATAATTCTTTTATTTTGTTGGCATAGATACTATCTCTACCAATTCAGAGCACAAGACTCCAGAATTACTGGAATATAAAATCTTAGCTCCAAAAGGCAATTTAGAGCTCATAAGACCTCTAGGTCAAAATTATATCATTTTCTGACCAACTTTCTGCTGATCAGTGTTTCTGAACCTAGCTATATTGGTCTTCAAAAGATGTAAACACATTGTGTTTGTGTCCTTTCCTGGGCATGTATGTGAAGTCCTTCCAGTTTGGCCAGTCTTACCAGAGTTTGGCTTTCATTTAGCATAGCTTTTGAGCTCCCTGTGTCAACTCTATGCAACAAAGATAAATTAGAAGGAGATGTGAGTATTATAAAGAGATCACTTTCATACTTCTTTCAATTCATAACCCAAATACACCTTCTTTACTTAGTAGGATATAAATACCTTGGGATCAGCAAC
Source organism: Pseudochirops corinnae (assembly GCA_028646515.1). Lineage (NCBI taxonomy): Eukaryota > Metazoa > Chordata > Mammalia > Diprotodontia > Pseudocheiridae > Pseudochirops > Pseudochirops corinnae. The sequence continues at coordinate 41,953 of JAQQSV010001152.1, forward strand.
TCTTTTTGTTATCTTCATTCCCTTAGTGCCTATCTATAGCACTTTCCCTGTACTATTTAATAAGTATTTGCTGAATTTTAATTCAGTATTTTAAGCCCCCGAATATTTCTATTTTAATTAAATTCAAACAAACATTTATTGAATGCTTACTTTGGACAAAGGAATATTGTAGATCATTGAACAAGGTCCAAGATTCCAGAATTATTGGAACATAAAATCTTACCTCCAGAAGGGAATTTAGAAGTCATAAGCCTTCTAGAATGTTAGGAGGACACCCTGTATGTGTAAAACTTATGGGAGGGAATGAGCAAGAGTCGCATAGGATGAGTAAACATAATTGCTACCTTATTGTTAGACAAAACGTCCAAATGTGTGAGAGCACAGATTCATGTAAGCATTTGGGCATTGTATAGCTGCGTATTCAATGCAAATTGTTCTATCTCAGACAGAGATAATTTAGCCTTTGCTTGGGTACATCTAGTAACAGTAGACTCACTACCCTTACAAGGCATCATTCTGTTACATTTTGTTAGAAAAATAATATCCATCTAACTAGTTCTAGTTCTAGGTTTTTTTTACATTCTTATTTAAAGTTTTGAATTCCAAATTCTATTCCTTCTTCCCTCCTTTTCCTCTCCTCTCCCAAAGCAGGATATGCACAGTTTTATAGCCCTTTGGGCATAGGTCTAAATTGCTCTCCAGAATGGTTGGATCAGTTCACAACTCCACCAACAATGCATTAGTGTAGATTTCCCACATTCCCTCCAACATCCAACATTTTCCTTTTTTATCATATAAGCCAGTCTGATAGGTATGAAGTGGTACCTCAGAGTTGTTTTAATTTTCATTTCTCTAATCAATAGTGATTTAGAGCATTTTTTCATATGATTATGGATAGTTTTGATTTCTCTGTCTAAAAACTGCCTGTTCATATATCTTTTTGGCCATTGATCAACTGGGGAATGACTTGCATTTTTATAAATTAGATTCAGTTCTCTATATATTTGAGAAATGAGGTCTTTATCAGAGAAATTTGTGACAAAAATTTTTAACCCATTTTTCTGATTTCCTTATAGTTTTGGTTGCTTTAGTTTTATTTGTGCAAAAACTTTTAAATTTTACATCATCAAAATTATCTATTTTATAATGCTCTGTATCTTCTTTGATCCTAAATTCTTCCTTTTTCCATAAATCTAACAGATAAACTATTCCATTCTTTCTTGATTTGCTTATGGTGCTTATTTACACCTTTAGGTATAAATCATGTACCCATTTTGACCTTATCTTGGTATATGTGTGAGATATTGGCCTATACCTAGTTTCTGCCATACTTTTTTACAGTTGTCCTAGCAGTTTTTGTTCCAAAAGCTTGTATCTTTGGGTTTATCATATACTAGATTACTATAGTCATTTACTATAATGTAATTTGTACCTAATCTATTGCACTAATTCATCACTCTTTCTTAGTCAGTATGAGATTGTTTTGATAATTACTGTTTCATAATGCAGTTTGAAATCTGGTATACCTAGGAACCTCTTCTTTTACATTTTTAAAAATTATTCGCTTGATATATTTGAACTTTTGTTTTTTCAGATGAATTATTATTTTTTCTAGCAGAGCATCACTTCTTAAGTATACAGAATTATGTAATTACATTTTATGCCACAGCATTATGTAATTACATTTTATGCCACAATTTCATTAGCCATTCCCCATAACCAGTTCTGCACCATGAACTAATCCTTCTTCCATGAACTAGTAGTTAGCCTGTCAGCTACTTACTAGCAAGTCACTTAAACTTCTTGAGTCTCAATTGCATCACCAGGAAAATTAAAAATACCCATGTAGCAGCCCACTCTGGAGCAGTCCTTCAACCTGAACTCACATTTGGGGGTTGGATCCCCAGAGAGTAGCTATTACTTTGAGGATCAGGGGTTACTCTCTTGGGTCACTCTTCTAATGCTAGAGCCCCATAATCCCCCACCACAGAGCTGCCCTTTATCAATCAGCTAGTAGACCCAATTATCTCCTAACAAAGACATTTAATAAGATGACTTAGTAAACCATTAATTTCAAGGATTTTCCTCCCTTCTCCTCTGCTCCCTCCTCTAATAAACCTGAGTTTCACTTTCCCATACACACAGTATTTATGGAGATAGTGGGCTTAAACTTAGAGTGCAGTGGTAGTGAGGAATTACATATAGGTAGTGGTACACTGGAGCCAGCTCACATCTGCTCCAGAGAGCTGATTGTTAAATTTTCATTGTGAGCATTCATATCTGGGATATGGGCAAATGCCATAGATCCAGGCTTGATTTATTGTTTCATTGATTAAATGGCTTTAAGAAAGTGATGGAGAAATGTTTATACTGCAGATTAAACTTAGATGTCATGCATACTTTTTTTTTTCTGGAGAGCAAGATGTTAAATAAACATTGACCAACATGTCCCTGTGTATAGAATACATATGTGGCAAAAGCAACTTACTACCCCTGGCACTGCCGGCTCTAGAAATCCTTTGTCCTTTGTAGAGTCCTCACTCACTTCCCCTTGGATTCAGAATCACTGCTGGAAAAGTAATTCACCTAGGTCCCAGAGCTGGATGTTTGTCATAGTCTAACTCCTTTTTTTGCTCTCAGGCTTCATGTTCCTTGAAGATGCTTCTTCTCTCAGTTGACAGTTTCTTCTGTATCTCTATCTGTCTAGGGAAAGTACTGCTGTTCTCCACCGTGTTCTACACCGATACAATATCCCTAATGACTAAATGGATCCTCTTCAAAACTATGTGGCTGTTGATAAGGTTGGGGAGAAGAAAGAAATTCCATTCTTCCTCTGTAGTAGTCTCTTGGAGACGTGGAAATCTCTCCTACTTTCAAACTCTGAAATTCCTCTAGGGCTTAACTATTTTCAGCCCCCAGAGTCTTGGCACTATTTCCTTCTTAACTAAGAGAGGTGTTTGCACCTCATAAAGAGATCAGGGGAGACATATCTTTACAGTAAGTTTAACATTTTATTAACAACTTGTGATCACATTCTGGGCCTTCTGTGGCTATATTACTTGAGGTTGGGGCAGGGTATACTTGTATTATCCACCTTGTGGGGTTGTTATAAGGATGTTGTTAATTAAGTTGTGCCTGACTCTGACTCTCCATGACCCCAGTTTTTTCGTTTGTTTTTTCTTTTTAGTCATTTCAGTTGTGTTTGACTCTTCTTGACCCTATTTGGGGATTTCTTGGCAAAGATACTGAAGTGACTTGCCATTTCGTTCTCCAGCTCATCTAACAGAGGAGAAGCAAAGGCAAACCAGGTTAAGTGACTTGTCCAGGGTCGCATAGTTAATAAGTGTCTGAAGTCACATTTGAACTCATGAGAATGATTCTTCCTGATTCCAAGCCCAGAGCACTATCCACTGAGCCACCTGACTGCCCTGTTATAAAGACAGTGCTTTGTAAACCTTAAAGCACTATGGAAATGGGAATTGTAATCATTGTATTTTAAGATAGCTGTCAGCCAACTCGCTACCTTTCTCCAGACTCTAATGGCCAAATGGGATCTCCATTAAATTTAATTCTGCACTGGAATGGACTGAGAGCTTGACTGAGGTTCTGGTATATTAGGGGTAATACAGAATATATTTTTTGGATTCAGTGAAAAAAAATCAGTAAAAGTGAAATATGCACTTGCATATTCCATTAATAAATTTGAAACATTGGCAAATCTGACTGCCTCTCCACAGGGAGGAACAGGATGTTCTCATTTATACAGAAACCAAACAACCAGAAAGCTCAAATAGCCTGATTTGCATCAAGTAAACAAAGATCATTTCTATTTATAATGTAGACCTGAAGCACTTGGAAGTCCCGGGTGCATTGCTGGGACCCAAGAAAGATCACACTCTGGTCAGAACAGTTTCATTGTCAGTAATACTTGATTCATTGTCAGTCATACTTGATTATATTTTAATTCCTTTGAAAATTAGCGATCCGTGTATGAACATAACTCTGGATTAATCAGCCAGGCTGATTAAAATAAAGAATGTTGTAACATTTGGTAGCATTTCCTGATCAGCTGGAGTTTAATTTTCTGCTTACTATATATAAATTTATACACATACACACACATACAGCACACACATATATGTGTGTATGTGTTGTATGTGTGTGAAATCTTTTCTTTGAGGCAAATAAGTTGGAACCTTCTCTTCTTTAGTAAAAAGATCCCTCATAAACAAAGATATAGAGCCAAAGATTGTTAGACCTAAAAGGGATCTGAGATCATATATTCTAACCCCTTTCCTTTTGCAGAGGAAAAAAACAAATCCCAGAGACTGGACATGTTTTTCTCAAGGTTACACAAGGAGTTAGTGACAGAGCTGGGACCCAGGTCTCCTGACTGCTATTCCACTATTCTTTTTACAATACCACACTGATACAATTTTTTTTTTTAACAATTGGAGGTATCTTACTTTTGGCTTTTTATTTACGATGATTTTTCCTTGGGGACTGATTCTTTTCCTGGCGAGGGGATTTGTGAGTACACTGTTTCCTCTTTAAACCCTATTTGTTCTGTCTTTAAATCCAAAAGCTAAGATGCCAGTTATAATTCTTAAGGTGAAGAGTTGCTTGCCTTGCTTAGCTTTGATGAATGTCAGGATAATAATTAACAACAAGACCTCGGATTTTGAGAGCGTTTTTCACTTTTCCTGTGTGGGGAACCTTTAGTACCAGGCCAAGAGCTCAGGTTACAGGGCCTCATGTAAGAGGTATAAAATAATAGATACTCTTAGAGTTTGGCCTGAGTTTCAAGAGACGTTAGGCATCAAATCCAACCCCTTCATCAAACAGAGGAAGAAATTGAGGTCAATGAGTTGAAATGACATTCAAGGTCACCCACAGTTATTCAGCAGCAGCTCAACAGAAAACTCACTGAAAAGCTGGGGGCATTTACTGGCTCTGTGGCTCTGGGCAAATCATTTAAACTCCTATGCTTCAATTTCTTCATCTATGAAATGAGGGCCTTGTAGTACTCTCTAAGGTCCCTTCTATTTAATCTGCTGCCAAGGCCTGTGAGTTTGTCTTTTGCAATAACTCTCAAAAAAACACCCATCTCTCCTCTGGTACTACCACCATCCTGCTGCAGGCCCTCATCACCTCACACCTGGACTATTGCAGTGGCCTGCTGGTGGGTCCAGTCTGCCACAAGTGTCTCTCCAGTCCAGCCCATTTTCCACTCAGCTATCAAAGTGATTTTTCTTTTCTTCTTTTTTTTTTTTTTTTTTGCTTTTTTGGAAGGGGGAAGGTAGGATAACTAGGGTTATGTGATTTGCCCAAGGTCACATGGCTAGGGTTTTTTTTTTTAGTCAATCAGCAGAGCATTTATTAAGCACCTACTATGAACAAAGGTACACAGGGCTGCTGTATACAAAGAAAAAAGTAAAACAATTCTTGTCCCCTAGGAACTTGGGAAACAACATGTACTTATAAACAGATGTTAGTAAAACACATACAAAGAATATCAGTCATAAGCTCTCCTTTCATATACAGTCTCTGTTCTCATTCTAATCTTGCTCTTAGACCACGAATGTATATATATGCTCATTATGACTGCTCCGACTCTGAATGCCTCCCCTTGCTTCAAAACAAACAATCATTGAAACCCCAGCTCTATGCTGTTCTTCTTACCACAAATGTCTTCTTTCCTAAATGAACAATGGCTAGGGTTTTTGTGTGTGTGTGTGTGTACGTGCGTTAAGTGTCTGAGTTCATATTTGAACTCAAGTCCTCCTGACTCCAGGGCTGGCGCTCTATTCACTGAACCACCTAGCCGTCCCAAAGTGATTTTTCTAAGATTCAGGTCTGACCACGTCACACACACCCCTTCCCCACTCAATAAAACTTCCAGTCTCTCTATGAAACGTCTAGGTTCAAATATAAAATCCTGTTTGGCTTTCAAGATCCTTCATAACTTTAAACATTATAACTTCTTAAACCTCACACCTCTCCTCCTCCCCCTCTCCTCTATACGTCTTTAATCCAGTGACACTGGTCTCCTTGCTGTCCTAGGAACCAGAAACCCCATTTTCTAACTCTAGGCATTTTCACCGTTGGTCCGCCCTGCATGGAATGTTCTCCTTCATCTCGACCTCCTGGCCTCCCTCAATTACTTCAGTTCCCACCTAAATCCCACCTTCTACAAGAAACCTTTTCCAATACCTCTTAATTCTAATACCTTCACTCTGTTTACTACTTCCAGTTTATCCTGTATTTAATTTGTATAATTTGTTTAAGCATAGTTTTTTGCATGCTATCTCTCTCATTAACTGTTGAGCTCTTCAAAGACTTAGAATGTCTTTTGTCTTTCTTTGTATCCCCAGCTTTTTTTTTTTTTTTTGGAAGGGGGAAGGCAAGGCAATTGGGGTTAAGTGACTTGCCCAAGGTCACACAACTAGGTAAGTGTCAAGTGTCTGAGACCACATTTGAACTCAGATCCTCCTGACTCCAGGGCTGGTGCTCTATTCACTGCGCCACCTAGTGGCCTTATATCCCCAGCTTTTTGCATAGTGCTTGGCACATAGTAAAGCATTTAGAATATTGACTGATCAACTTTTGATAAGAGAAATGAATTATATTGAAATATAGCTTTTGTTTGATTAAGTAATTAGTCATGTCCAACTCTTCATGACCCCATTTGGGGTTTTCTTTGCAAAGGATACTAGAGTGATTTACCATTTCCTTCTCCAGCTCATTTTGCAAGTGAGGAAACCAGAAGCAAACAGGGTTAAGTGACTTGTCCAGGGTCATACAGCTAGTAAAGTCACATTTGAACTCAAGTCTTCTTGACTCCAGGACCATCATTCTATCCACTGAATAATTGAAAAGAAACAACAAGAAGTTCATAGACCCCAGTCAAGAACACTTAAACTAGACAATCTCTCACTTGGCCTCCAATTAATCAATCACTAGGCCAGTTCACAAGCATTATTTAAATGTCAAATATATGACAAACATTCCAGTTCTACTGACTGTGGTCTCTTCCAAAGGTGAAATTACATGACTCGGTCAACTGCTCAGCATAGTAACCCCGCTGTCTTAACTTTGACAATGAATTCAGCAATTATTTGATTTTCATCTTTGCATCCCCAGTGTCTTGCATATAGTAGGTACTTAATAAATATTTATTGAAATTAAGTTCTATTAATCTTTGCCACAATTCAATTCCATTTGAATCAAAAAGGTCTTATTAGAACAAATACCTTCTATGTCCAAGCCACTGATCTAGACGAGATGGGTACAAAGATAAAATGAAAAATAGACCCTGTCCTTAAGGACCTTACATGAAAATGGGGCTGAGAGAAACACAATATTTAAAAAGATAAATAAATACAAAATATTTTGAGGAGGGACAAAGATCCAATTAGGGAGTTTAGAAAAGTGCTTATGAGGGGCGGGTAGGTGGTACAGTGAATAGATCACTGGCCCTGGAGCCAGGAGGATCTGAGTTCAAATGTGACCTCAGACACTTAACACGCACTAGTTGTGTGTCCTTGGGCAAGTCACAACCCCATTTGCCCTGTCTTCTGAACGTTAAAGCTTCTTATAAGGTGGAAGATGAGGAGTGAGTATTTTCCAGGCAACATAGGACAGTCTGAGTCAAGTTCAATATAATAGTCCAGATGTTCTGGCTTTCTTTTCAGAGTTTTTTCCATTATGCCAAAGCTGGCTACTCTCAGTCTGAGGATCCCTCAATCTAGGATTTAGGACCTACTCAAAGAGATAGGATGACATCCTTCCTTGCCCTTTCCACCTATCTCAAGTCCTGTTTTTACCGCCTAAAATGGATTTTTTCTCCCAATGTCTGTCTATGCCTATTTGCTCCTTAGAATCACTCTGTGCTCAAAATTTCCAGAAGACAAAGAGCTTTCTACTTACCACTTATCACTCAGCTTTCTGCCAGAGCCTGAAGGAAAGCATGCAGTTCCCAGGATCTCAGAACAGCACAATCTCTTTCTGCACTTGTGACTAATGTCAAGACTTCTGCAAGAAGAGTTAACAGTTACACAGGGAAAAAAAATCAAAGAAGTACATGATGTTAAAAAAAAAAATCCAACAATTCATCATGCTGATTAGTTGAGAATGAGAAAGTATGTGGGATGATAACATTACTCTTTGCTTGAAAAGAGAATCACAAAAATTAAAGGTGGAAAAGGACTCCTTGAATTATGCAATCAATCAGCCTCACTCCCTTAATAAATATAATAATATTTGGTTCAATTTTATTCTGGAGAAGAATTGTCCCCATCACAGAGTTGAACTTGGATGTCTGTTCCATAATGATACAGTTGGAACAGTTCTAAGCTGTTTCTTCCCTGCCTCCCTCTTCTCCCGGTACACCTTTGTTCTAAATTTGTCTAGATGTCTACATGTTAATTTTGCAGTCATAGGATTTAGAGCTAAAAGGAACCTAAGAGGCCATTGAGGCCAATGTTTCTTATTCTTTTTTGTGTCATGGACCCCTTTGGCAGTCTGGTGAAGCCCCTTCTCAAAATAATGTTTTTTAATGGATAAAATAAAATGCACAGAATTACAAAGGAAACTAATCATATTGAAATATAGTTATCAAAATATTTTTTTAAAGGTCACAGACCCCAGATTAAAAATCTTCTTTTTGCAGATGAGGAAACTGAGATGCAGACAGGTTAAGAGAATTGCCCAGTGTCACATAGGCAGTAATAATAATAAGAGTAGATGACATTTATGTAGCATGCTAATGTGGCAAAGTACTTTACAAACATGATCTACTTTGTAGAAATAGGATTAAAACCCAGTTCCTCTGATTTCAGTTCTTTCTCCAATACTCTTATATTGCCTTAAATTAGGTAAAAAGAACCATTTATGATTTGTATACCAACCTTGCTCTCTTCTCCATTTTCATTTAAGCATTTTAGGTGTGGGTATGCAATTTCATGTGTTTTCCTTGTTTGGTATAAATACCATGTGTATTCAATAAACAAACATGTTCTTAAAATAAATTTCAAAGGAAGAAATTATTCTGTTTAGTGGAAAGAGTACTGGATTTTGAAATCAGGATATCTACGTCTTGAATGCTGGTCCTGACACTTACTATTTTGACTAAGTTACTCCATATCTATAAAATAGGGATAATAATACGAACAGAGGTAGTCTGGTGCAGTAGGTAGTGCTAATTAATATTGGAATCAGGAAGACAGTCTCACTTCTAGCATTTACTAACTGTGTCAACTTAGACTAGTTGAGAAACTCTGTAAGCTACTAAAATTCTCACACTGCCAATATTCCCCATGCTAAGTAAACCACAGGTCCTTCTCTTATTTGGGGAACTCATAGTAAAATTCTGTACATGTGAGCTTTTATTATATTCCTTCCCTCCCTTAAACACACACACACACACACACACACACACACACACACACACACACACTGCGTAGCCTTCTTTATTTGTGACTTACAAACCTTCTAATTACTCTTCTGAAATAGCTATTAAATATGTTCAGACAAGTTTCAGATTTTGAATTTCTTGCCTGATTCCCTCCCACTGTTTAGTCCACTTTAAGGCTGCCTCTCTTTGCCACTAGAAGTTAAGTGTGCTCAGAGAAAGCAGACTAAGTGATAATAAAAATAATAGAATATATTTCCATAGCACTTCAGGATTTTCAAAGTGCTGTTCTCATTTCAATTTTATGAATTAAGCAGTGCAAGAATTATCACTCCCATTTTATAGATGAGGAACCTAAGGCTTAGAGAGGTAGATTTGCCCATAGTCACATAGCTTAAAAATGGCAGATTGGGATTTGAATGAACCCAGGTGTTCTTAGTCCCAGGTCTAGTGAGCTTAGTGTTAAGAAAAGATGGCAAAGAAAACATGCTGGAGAAAAAGAGTTATAGCTTGCACTCCAAATCCAAATATAGAAAATTTTTACATTATTCATCATTTGAAATTATCTGATCTTCCATGCATGAATTGAATGTGCAAATAAAATCCCATTTTAATGAACTAGATATAGGTAATTAAGATAGATTAATTAGATTAATTTTATTTTTTTATTAAATTATTTTTATCAACAAAAATCTGGTCCTCTGAAATGGTGATGGGTGTTCATTCAGAGTTCTTAAATTTCCCAATTCAGTCATTCAGCTAACATCATTAAACACCTTCTATATGCTAGACACTGTGCTAGGTGCTAGGGGTACAAAAAAGTTTGTTTGTCTTTATAGGGTGATTGTTATTATATAAATTGTTCTCTTGGTTCTATTCACTTCACTCTGCAACAGTTTATTAACTCTTCCCAAGTTTTTCTGTAATCATCCTTTTCATCATTTCTTACAGCCCAATAGTATTTCTTTACATTCATATACTGTAATTTGTTCAGTCATTCGCCAGTTGACTGGCACTGCCTTAGTTAATTGAATTACTTTTAAATAAAGATTTTGTACTCTTGTGTACAGAAGGGCAGGGTTTGCTTGTTTCTTTGCTTATTTAAGTAAAGTGAACTCAACTGAACCCACGCAGGACTACAGTTGCTACCAGTAATGGCTTCTTAGGGCTGCAGAGAGCTCTGAATTATTGGTTCACTGAACTGCAGGATATAGGGTCTCTGGATTATTGGTAGCAGGAAACAGCTGAAATTAATGTTAACTATGAAAATGAATGCTCTTATAACTGCTGCCAGAGGCAGTAAAGAGTACTGGAAAGCATAATCAAGTCAAGAAGACTTGTTTTCTGCCCTAGCTCTACCACTAATTGTGTGATCTTGGGCATGTCATTTAAATTTTTGGAGCTTTGGTTTCCTTCTCTGTAAAAGGAAGGACTTGAACTGGATGATTGCTCAGGCACCCTGGCTCTAAATCCCACAATCCATTTAACCTCTCCAGATCTCAGTTTCTCTACCTGTAAATGAGAGGGAAGGTCCCTTCTAGTTTAACATTCTGCTTTCCTCCTCACTCCTCACTCATTCACACCAATTTATCTTCTCTTCTTTGTACCCTGCTGAATTTCCAGAATACTAACACAATTACAACTGAAACTTGAAAATACATTATTGTCCTTAAATAAGCAGATTGACTACCACAAGGACAGGGAATTAGGAACATGTTTATTCCGAATGATACTTTCTGAATTAGCTAGATTGTGCATAGCTCATGAAAACGTCATCTCTATTAACTTCAGTAAATAAAGCCCTGAGAGGTAGCATGGTAAAGTGGATAGAAGGATGGATTCAGGTAGGAAGTCCCAGGTTTGAGTCCTACCTCTGCAGGATCCTGGCTGTGTGACCCTTGGGAAGTCACTTACCTTCTCAGTGCCCCAGGGCAACTGTCTAATGAGGTCTATGCTATGACTATATAGTCAGTGTGAAATAGTGGCTGGTGACCATTTGTAGAAGGAGTTTACTCACCAAGGTTTCTCACACCAAATGAAGCATAGCTCTGAACCAAGCAAAATCCATCAACAATAACATCCTGTGCCAAAATTATATTCATCATCATACTTGCACACACACACACACACACACACAAGTGTATATGTGTACATATATATATTTATTTTCCATTTATTTCAAGTATATAGGCATATGTTTGTGTAAAGACTTTAGTAGTCTCCCTACACCACTAAATAAATAAGCCTGGGGAAGCTCAAATCTAAGTCACCCAGTCCAAGTGAGGCCTGCAGTAACAACAGAACCGCCTCCCCCAATCAAGGAGCTTATATCAACCAGCCGCTAATTCCTTGGGTGCCCCCCCCAGTACTAAGTGGCATCAGTCCTGTAACCTTAAGCTGCACTCTAGGACCAGAGTTCCCACTCCAGGGATCCCCTGATGCCTGGTCCTGCTTGACTCAGATAAGAATTATATATATAAAAAAACAAACAAGCCTGTTTTTGCAGGTTTTCAGTGCACCCCACTCTCCTCCTGTCTTCCACTGGGTGCCCTAATAGCACTTGACCTATTTCTGTCTTCTCTGATTGTCCCTTCTCATAAACCTAAGTATTTTCCCTCAGTAAAGCTGATTCACTTTACTTTGTGACTCTCAGCTTGTGTAATATTCTCAACCGTCAATGGTCAATAAACTTTTATCAAGTGCTGGACACTGTGTTAAACTCTAGAGATATAAGGAAAGGTAAAAGACAGCCCCTACATTTTAGGAACTCACAATCTAATGTGTATGCAAATAATTATGACTAAACAGGCTATATTATGTCTTATGCTATAGCATCTTAGATTCTTGACCCTGACTCAAACTACATCAAATCAATATAGATTATATATGTGAGTGTGCAATATATATTGCAAATCTAATTGAAATCCATCTTCTAGAACATATCTGCATATCATTTCATCATTACAAAATCCTTAAATTTTGTTGTGGATACCATGTAACACCAAATAATGTTGAGAATATCAGCTAATACCTTTTCTTCTCTGTCAGAACCTGAGAGCAGCCGGATGTCAATAAAAAAATCAATAAACATTTGTTAAGTATTTACTGTAAGACTCTGTGCTAAAAACTGTGGATACAAAAAGAGCAAAAGACAGCCCTTACCCTCAAGGAGCTTACAATCTAATGGGGCTAGCTAGGAGTGAGTTTGTTTCCTCTATTCAGCTTTTGAACCCATTAACAAGCAAAATTCCTTTCTTCCCTTCCCTCTGGGACTTACAGAGTCATCTCTGTTAATATTACTTTGTAAAGATGTTTAATCAAAGTGGCAAAATAAACATAAGCATGCTAATATAAAATTCCAGTCAGTCATATACATCCCAAACAGTAATACCAACACAATTCAGTCCTGTTCCAACCTCTCCAAAGTATCAGAGAGTGTAAAAACCTGAGTCTCACTAACCAAAAGGTTTTTACTCAGAACCTGGACTGATCTGCTCAGATTGTGCTAATGAATGTAGGAACCAGGATCCCTGGTGTCTATCCCCAAGCCTCCATATACAAATGTGAGCAGGAGGCAACTCCAGTTGATTTTGCTTTCTCCAACACAGTCAGCAGTTTCACCTTTCCCCAAATACGTATCAGTTATCTCCTTTGCTGGAAAATAGGGTTATGCATCTCTCTTTACCTCTGTCCTTTTAGGACTGGGACAAAATCTGTTGGATTTTTCCACAGATGGGTGGCATTGCCTGCTATGAGACAGTGGGTTGGTTTGAATATGGCTATTATTATTTGTCCCTCAGTCTGAAACTTCATTGATCTTCAGGTTGTCCCTGTAGTACCAACACTCAGATGAGGTCCAGATAAAATAATCCAGACACTTCTCCCAGATGGTACAATCTGACTGATGAATCTAACATCCTCAATGACGGGAACAGGCTAGATCTTGGATGCCATAACATCTCTCTTAGACCCTTGATTTTAAATCTCCTACCTCTGCCCCACAACCTTATGGGTATACTCTCTGAATCTGACTATGTGCATAACCAAAGACTAGCATACGCCCAACATCACATTTGATCCTCCCAATAATTCTTTGAAATAGGTAGTGCAGGGGTAACTAGGTGGCACAGTGAATTCATATCTGACCTTTGAGACCTGAGTTCAAATGGGACCTCAGATATTTATAGCTGTATGACCTTGGGCATGTCACTTAAACCTTATATTCTCCAAAAGAAAAAAAAAGAAATGGGTAGTGCAAATTCATTTTACAGTTGAAAAAACTGAAGCTGAGTCTAATTCAATAATTAACATCAAACTTTGCCCATATTGGTTTTTTTTTAATTTATTACTTGTCTACATCTTATATTCCATACCACCTCCTCCTTTCCTCAATGTGGAATGTAAGTTCCTTGAAGGTAGAGATTGTTTTATATCTATCTTTTTATCTTCAGTACCTGACGTGGGAACTTGCACAAAGTGGACACTTGTAGCAGCTGATGAGTCAGGAAGACTCAAGTTCAAATCTAGCTTACACACTTACTAACTGTGTGACTTTAGGCAAATCACTTAACCTTTGTCTGCCTCAATTTTTTCAACTATAAAATGAGGATAATAGCAGTACTTACTCCACAGAGTTATCATAAGGATTAAATGAGATAAAATTCACAAAAGGAGCTTAGCACAGTACTAAGTGTAGGTACTATATATATATATATTGAATAGTCCTTTCCCTTTCCTTCCTTTTCCTTCTCCCTTTCCTTCCTCACTTAATCAACTAAATTGAAATCTTTTGAGTCCCAACTCCAAAACCCAGTAGTTGTGACAGAATGGGAAAGTCAGATGACCATTTTGGGGGACCAGTTTCCTCCTCTGTAAATAAAGAGTAGTAAGACTTGGATTACTTCCCTCCCAGGGTTGCTGAAAGGAAAACACTCTGTAAATCAAGTACTTTGGATCTGTAAGTTATTACTATTGATTGGATTTTTCACTTTTCAGTGGATCATTCTGTTGTTATGCAGAACTTTGTTCAAAAAGCACTGAAAATTACAGTAAAGCTACTATTAAAAAGAGGCAATTATCAGAGTTATAGAGCACTTTTTTCTCGAATTAGACAAAGAACTAATTGTATATATAATTTTAATATAAAATGTTTTGATAAATATGTATGACTATCAATTATTTTTTCATGTTAACAATACAGATTTGAGTGAATTGGTTATAATTAGCAGTTATGTAAGGCAATATCACTATTTTACATTTAGGCCAATAAAATTATGGAAAAAATTAATATGCTAATTTAATTAAGATCTAGATTTCTATTACATTGTACATCTTAGAAAACTTTGAAAGTCTTTGCTTTGCAGCATTCTAAAATATAAAATCACTAATATTATCTGCACCCTGATTTGAAGATAATTTTTTTCTACAATGCTTGATTTGCTTAATTGTAACAACCAAGAATTACCTAAATGCAAATTTTAGATGACTTTTCCAAAGAAATTTAGCATATAAAGACATTTAGAAGATAACAAAAGTGCTCCAGAAGGATTATGGGAAAATAGAGGTCTCCTAGACTTTGCCATACCTAACAGATAGTTGAGTATTTTCATTATTTTCAAAGCTGAACAAAGAAGTGTTTGAATTGCCTCCTTTGAAGTTTGCTATTTCAGGGAGCCTGTTATGAGTACATCTTCCATTGATGAAAACTACAAACACTTTATGCCTTAATGTATGGTCTTTTAGAGTTGCTGTGGGTAGGAAATTAATCAGTATTTGGTCAACTTGCTGGTAAACCTTTTTCAATTTAACTAGACTGGTCTTTGGCAACAGACACAGGGCATTGCTAGGTATATATGTATATAGAAGTTTTAACTAATATGAATCAATTGCTATAACAAGGAGAGCAACAGAGCAGCCACAGTCAGCAAACACTTTACTTACTTGTTGAGTGGAGAGAAATAACAATAAAAATCAATTGTTAAAAATAGAAAAGTATTTATAATATCTCACAGTGAAAGAGTGTTCTTGGTCACATCTGGTTCAAGTTAGTCCAGTAGTTCAGGTTTGAGATTGGAATGAAGTGAGATACTTGTAGACCATATAATATTTTGCAAAAGTTAAATTTACTAATGGAGTGAACAATGGGAAAGAAGAAACAAAACCAAACATGGTAAAGAACGAGAGCATGTTGTTTGCTTCGGTCTCCATTTAAACTCAGTTCTTTCTAGATCTTTCTCTGAATGTAGACATCTCCTTCCATCCTGAGACTTGTAGAGTTGTCTTATAATTGTGTGTTGCTGAGAAGAGTCCAGTTTATCAAAGTTGGTTGTCACATACACACGACGTGTCTGTGATTGTGTACAAATTTTTCTTGGTTCTGCTCTTCTCACTTAGCATCAGTTTATATAAGCCTCTCCAGGTAAATATGAAATCCATCTCCTCTGCATTTCTTATAGCACAATAATATTCCATTACATTCATATACCACAACTTGTTTAGCCATTCCCCAATTGATGGGCGTCCCCTAAATTTCCAGTTTTTGTCACCACAAAGAGAGCTGCAATAAATATTTTTGTACATATGGGTCTTCCTCCCACTTCTATGATCTTTTTGGGATACAACCCCAGAAGTGGTATTACTGGGTCCAAAGGGTATGCAATTATTTATAGCCCTGTGGGCATAGTTGCAGATTGCTCTCCAGAATGATTGTATCAGTTCATAGTTCCACCAACAATGCATTAGTGTTCCAATTTTTCCACATCCTCTCCAGCATTTGTCATTTTCCTGTTTTGTCATCTTAACCAATCTGACTGGTGAAATGTGGTACCTCAAAGTTGTTTTGATTTGCATTTCTCGAATCAATAGTGCTTTAGAGCATTTTTTCATATACTTATAGATATCTTTAATTTCTACCTCTGAAAATTGCCTGT
>JAQQSV010001152.1:58393-72211 GCA_028646515.1 Pseudochirops corinnae
ACTTGATTGCAAGCCACCATGATGGGAGAGGGGGAGGGAGGGGAGAAAATTTGAAACTCAAGAGATTGTGGAACTGAATCTTGTAAACTAAAAGTAAATAAACAAATCAATTTAATTTTTAATAGTAGCATGGGAAGGCTATTCATCAAAGATTAAATTTTGGTCCATTTGGATGAAGTTCTTCCAGTCTCCATGACAGGGATGAATCAGGGCGAAACAGATGCTTTAGATAGAAGCATGGATCCATCAAACCTGAGAAGCTAACTTCTTGTGAAAGAACACTGGGATTATTATGCCTTAGGCAACCAGGAAGCTATGGTTTAAGCCTTAGTTCCATAGATCAGCTAAGTCCAACTAAGCACAATACCTGGCACACAGTAGATGCTTAGTAAGTGTTTTCTGATCAATTTATTAAGTCTTTTAAAAAAAATTATTTTCCCCAATTATATGTTAAAAACAATTTTTTATATTTCTTAAAAATTTCAAGCTCCAAATTGTTTCCCTCCCTCCCCCCTTCCTTACATGGCAAGCAATCTGATATAGGTTATAGGTGTGCAATTAGTAAAACATTTCCATATTAGTCATTTTGTACAAGAAAATGTGAAGAAAAAAAGAATAAAAAGAATGGAGGGAGAGAGAGACAGGAAAGAAGGAAGGAAGGAAGGAAGGAAGGAAGGAAGGAAGGAAGGAGGGAGGGAGGAAGGGAGGGAGAAAGGAAGAAGGAAGGAAGGAAGGAAAGAAGGAAGGAAAAGAAAAATAGTATGCTTCAATCTATATTCAGACAACAACAGTCCTTTCCCTGGAGGTGAATAGTATGTTTCGTCTTGAGTCCTTTGGCATTGTCTTAGATCATTGTATTGCTGAGAATAGCTAAGTCATTCACAGTTCTTCATCATACAATATTGGTGTTACCATCTACAATGTTCTCCTGGTTCTGCTCATTTCTTTTTTCATCAGTTCATGTAAGTCTTTCCAAATCATCCTGCTGTGACATCAACAGTTCAAGAGATATAGTTTCTGGATGGTTAATCATTTTATTAATCATCACTGGCAGATAATTAATAAAAGGGGTCAGTAGCACTCTCAAATGCCAAAGACCCCTCATGGAACCAACTCAATACTTAAATGCATTTGGAAGAGTAGGTTGTTGGAACAAACTGTTCTCATTTGCCCTTTCCAACTGGGGGAAGTGTTCCCATGCTTAGAGCAGACATCCCCTTAATTCACCAATGGGTTTGAAGCCTGTTGGTTACCCTCAACCTGATTTAACCCATTTGCTGAGATGGTTTTACTGGAGTTTGGCTGTTGCTTATGCTACAGCTTCTTGGAATCACAGGTGAAAGTTGAGTGAAAGGTAGACACCAAAGGTAGATGGGCATCCCTGAAAAGCATTCCACAAGCCCTCACACCAGAGGTGCTAATCCTCTCTGCATACCCCATAGGAAGCTACCCAGTCCCTGAAAGAGAGGTGAGGAATGTAGGGTGCAGATTAAGATTTTTTTTTTTAACATGGCCAATGCAGGAATTTATTTTGCTTGATTATATAGATTTGTTCTTTAGGGTTTTGTTTTTCTTTTTTTTCCCCCAATGGAGAGAAAAGGGTTTTATTCATTGAAAAATATAAAATTGAAAAATAATAGTATTGTAGATCAGTGGTGTTGAATGCAAATAGAAAAAGCGGGCACTAAGTGTTACATAAGGATCTCTGTGGACCACATATTGATTTAGAAAACCACATATTAACATTATCTATGTGCTACTGTATTTTTATATATTTTGTCAAATATTTCCCAATTACATTTTAATCCTGCAGTACTCAGATACACTGTGAACAGAGTGTTTGATACTACTGGTGAAAAGGACACCATTTATGTGTGTGATTGAACAGTGAGATGGGTCAATAGTAGAATCTTAGGTTTAGAAGTTGCTAGAGACCATAGAGGTCCCCTAGACTAAATACCTCATTTTATAAATCAGGAAACTGATATCCTAATATAAACCTCTTTTCACTGGTCCAGCCTTGTCTATCTATCTTACTAAGGAATAGACACCACAGAGCTTTAGTTTTGTTCACTTGAATAAACTTTCCTTATTCTTCCTAAGAAAGGCTAGAAGTGTTCAGAATTGTTTCTTCTAATGTGACCCAGTATACAGATGAAACCAGTTAATAATATATGCTAGCCACCTTGAAGCCCTGCATTAGGTCAATAATGTATCATATAATACCCATAGCAGCTAGGTGGAATAGTGAATAAAGTGCTGGACCTGAGTTCAAATCCAGCATCAGACACTTACTGTGTGATTCTGTGCAAGTCACTTTACCTGTTTGCCTCAGGTTCCCCATCTTTAAAATGGGGGTAGTAATAGCACCTCCCTCTGAGGGTTGTTGTGAGGGACAATGAGATAATCATTATACAGTACTTAGTCCCATGCCTGGTATGTAGTAAGCACTATCTTTATGTTAGCTATTATTACTATAACTCACTGAAATAGGAGAACTTCATAAGATCACAGGATTTAGAAATGGAAGGGACCTTAGGGATGATCTAGTTCAGTAATTCTCAAACATTTTTGGCTCGATACAAAATTATTTGGTTTGAGGAATTGGGACATGCTGCCGAGGAGTTGGGAGAATTGCAGCAGTGTAAACTGCAAGTTCCAGACAATTCATGGCATACCTAGATAAAATCTGATACATACTTTTTGAGAATCTCTGATCTGATCCCACCCTGTCCTTTTACAGATGAGGAAAATGGGTGTCAGAGAGAGGAAGTAACTTGCATAAGTTTATACAGTGGCAGTGGCAGAGAGCCAGTATGTAAAGCCGGGTCCTCTGATTCCAATAAAGTTTCTTTTTCTTCTCCATTATGCCACATTACCTTATTGCACTGAAACCCAAAATATAGATATGTGAAGCCAAAATATACAATGGCTTACAGTTAAAAAGACAAATTATGAAATATTTTTCATACTTTGAACAAAAAAGAAATCATCCTTATTCTTTTCTCTCCCCTCTCCTCCCGCCTCCATTCAACTCAGTTCCTTCTAATCAATTCAAAAGTGCAGTAAAAACATTAACCTCAATTGGAAATCTTTTTTGGTAAGTAAGGTTTGATCTCTCCAGCCACAGATAAATATAAGCTTTTGTCTATAGAATTTCAGGGCTTTTGATTTCTAAAGATGAAGGAGCACAATAGCAATCCCAGTAAAATTAGCAAACCAGAAGAAACAATCCATTGTTCACCACAGGGATGCAAGTCCAAGTGATAGAGTTCTAAGGTGCTTAGACAGAAGCTCAGATAAATCAATTATCATGTCAAGAACATAATCAACGAAGACATAAATATCTTTTGTTTATATTCAGAGCAGTGGTTTCTGTGGATGAACCAATTTTTTATTCTTATGTTATCTCTCATTAATGCCATAATTGCTCAAACCAAATCATTTCCTTTACAATATTTATTTAAAAGTGAGAAGAATACCATCTATGGATTGCTGCTGAAATTTTTTTATTTTAATTTTTAGTTTTCAGCATTCGTTTCCACAAGATTTTGAGTTACAATTTTTTCTCCCTGTCTTTCCCCTACCCCCCACTCCAAAATAGCAAGCCTACTGAATACCCCTTCCCCCAATCTGTTGTGTCTTATATCCTTCCCCTTCACCCCCCCTAACTTTCTAGTAGGGCAAGATGGGCTTCTATACCCCAGTATCTTATTTCCCAGTGGCATGTAAAAAGCAAATTTTTAAACATTTGTTTTTAAAACTTTGGGTTCCAGACTTTTTTCCTTTCTTCCCTCCTCACCCACCCCTGCTGGGAAGATAAGCAATTCTATATTGATTGTACATGTGTAGTTACTCAAATTATTTCCATAGTAGTTATATTGTGAAAGCTTAATTATATTTCTTTCCATCCTATCCCGCCCCCCACTTATTCTATTTTCTCCTTTGACCCTATCCCTTTTCAAAAATGTTTGCTTCTAACTACCCATTCCCCGAATCTGCCCTCCCTTCTATCCTCTCCCCTCTTATTCCCTAACCCCCTATTTTCCTGTAGGGTGAGATACCCAATTGAATGTGTATGTTATTCCCACCTTAGGCCAAATTCACTGAGAATTAGGTTGTCCCTTTCCCTTTCACCTTCCTGCACTTCCCCTCTATTGTAACAGTTTTCTCTTGCCTCTTTTATATGAGATAATTTACCCTAATCTATCACTCCCTTTCTTCTTCTCCCAATAAATTCCTCTCTCACCTCTTAATTTTATTTTTTAGATATCATCCCTTCATATTCAACTTATCCTATGCTCTCTGTCTATGTATACACAAACATACAAATGCCTACACTCACATATATATTTATATACCCATACACCCTCCTATATATACATGTATATGTATGCATACATAAATATACATACATATATATACATATATATATATATATACATATACATTTCTATTCCCTTCAACTATCTTCATACTGAGAAAAGTCTTATGAATTACAATGATCATTTTTCCATGTAGGAATGTAACTTTAATAAGTTCCTTATGATTTCTTTTTCCTGTTTACCTTCTCATGCTTCTCTTGCTTCTTGTATTTGAGAGTCAAATTTTCTGTTCAGCTCAGGTTTTTTCATCAAGAATGCTTGAAAGTCCTCTATTTCATTGAGTGACCATATTTTTCCCTGTAGCATTATACTCAGTTTTGCTAGGTAGGTGATTCTTGGTTTTGGTCCTAGCTCCTTTGATCTCCAGAATATCATATTCCAAGCCCTTCAGTCTCTCAATGGAGAAGCTGCTAGGTCTTATGTTATCCTGACTGTGTTTCCACAATACTCAAATTGTTTTTTCCTTACTGCTTGCAGTATTTTCTCCTTGATCCAGGAACTCTGGAATTTGGCTATAATATTCCTAGGAGTTTTCTTTTGGGGATCTTTTTCAAGAGGTAATTGGTGAATTCTTTCAATTTCTATTTTGCTCTCTGGTTCTAAAACATCAGGGAAACTTTGTTTGATAATTTCTTGAAAGATGGTGTCTAGGCTCTTTTTTGATCATGGCTTTCAGGTAGTCTAATAATTTTTAAATTATCTCTCCTGGATCTATTTTCCAGGTCAGTGGCTTTTCCAATGAGATATTTCACATTGCCTTCAATTTTTTTCATTTGTTTGGATCTGTTTTATAGTATCTTGACTTCTCATAAAGTCATTAGCTTCAGTTGTTCCAATCTAATTTTGAAGGAGTTATTCTCTTCAGTGTATTTTTGAAATTCCTTTCCATCTGGTAAATTTGTCTTTTTAAAGCATTCTTCTCCTCATTGGCTTTCTGGGCCTCTTTTCCCATTTGAGTTAGTCTATTTTTTAAGGTGTTAATTTCTTCAGGATATTTTGGGTCTCCTTTAGCAGGCTGTTGACTCGTTTTTCATTATTTTCTTGCATCATTCTCATTTCTCTTCCCAATTTTTCCTCCACTTCTCTTACTTGATTTTCAAAATCCTTCTTGAGCTCCTCCATGGCCTGTAGACAGTTCTTATTTTTCTTGGAAGATTTTGATGCAGGTATTCTGACTTCAATATCTTCCTCCCTCTCCATGCCTTGATCCTTTTTGTTCCCAAAAAAGGATTCTATCATCTGTTTGTGCTTTTGTTGCTTGTTCATATTGGCAGCTGATTACTTGACTTTTGAACTTTTTGCCACAGTAGAACTCTGCTTCCAGAAAGGAGAGAGCTATGTCCCAAATCCCTGGGGTTTTTGCAGCTGCTGGAGCTATTAGATGAGCACCCTCTCTACAGCCCTGTAATGCATGCATGAGCAGCTTCCCAAAAGAATGCTACTGTGAACAGGTTTTAAGGTTCTGATTACACAGTATAGTGAACACTCCATTTATTCTATTACAAATCAAGGCAAACATTCACAAAAAGTCACAATATAATATTCACAACATAACATCTTATCACAGAAAATCACAGTATAGTATTCACAATAGCTTAACATTAAAATGGCCACATAGTTTTCACCAAAGTGGCCATAGTATTAAGAACAAAGAACAAAAGAATAATCATCTGATATCCCTAAGGAGGTGTGCCTCCTCAGTCATTCAGTCATTTCACAATATAATAATCAATCTTCTACTCATGGGGCAATCATAGATTAACTTAATCAGTCACTTATTCAGATTCACAATTACTAAGTATCATTAATCACTAAATACAATCATTAGAAAATTACACAAACCCTCCACCCCTCGGTGTCTAATACACTTCAGTTTTATCACACATTCAATATCCAAGGAGAGGCCTTTTCTTCATCTTGA
The DNA here is from genome assembly GCA_028646515.1 of Pseudochirops corinnae. Lineage (NCBI taxonomy): Eukaryota > Metazoa > Chordata > Mammalia > Diprotodontia > Pseudocheiridae > Pseudochirops > Pseudochirops corinnae. Next base: position 64,700 of record JAQQSV010001152.1, read on the forward strand.
CTCGGTGTGGTCTCTAAGATTCCCTGGATCCCCTTCCATGGTCCCAGATCCTACCTGAATCCACCAGTCACCTGGATTCAGAGACAGACAGCTCCCAGGTTCTCATCCAGTCCTCCAGGCAGTTCTTTTTACACCCTGAAGTACACAGGGTCTAGCACATCTCAAAACTTTCACAGCTTCTGTTGCTGGGAACTCAAGGATCAACCAAGCCACAAACAAAGCCTTATCCCAGTCATGCTTCTTTAGTCCTCCAGCAGTTCAGCTGGCTCTAGGACTGAGAAGAAATCTCAGCCTTCTAGGAGGCAACAGCCACTTCGGCCTCCACCAGGTTCTCGTCTCATAGAAGACTCCAACTCAGTTCTCAGTCTAGCATCCCAGCTTCCAGATGCTGTGAAAATTCTGCTCCCTCCACCAGGAGCCACCGGGAGGAAAATTCTTGATTCTGCATCTCTGTCTCTGGAACTCTTCTTTAATATACATACACACATTGGCTTCTTTGTCTCAGCAAACTCCTTCCTGTTATGTCAGCAACAGGAGACAGAGTTCCCACCTTCTGTTTCTTTCACAGAAGTACTTAGCCGTTAGTTACTAAGGGCTGAGTACCTGCTAAATTAATTACCTTTACAAGCCCCCCCCACAGCTCTGGCTCACTGGTCACACACCCCAGGACCAGGACCCAAGACTGCAGTCTGGATCTAAGCGGGTCAAAGCAAGACCGATTTCCCTCTGAATGGTCACTTGATTCCCCTACAATCTGCAGGCCGGTAGCTCTGGAAGCAGCCATGTGGCAGTGGCCACAGCAACCACACCTCCTCCGCTTCTTGCTCTGGGGATAGCAGCTGGACTGTACTCTTCTATCTTCTCCTGGACCAACAAAGTTCCACACTGACCTTTTACCTTGTCTTTAGCATTTATGGATTGAAAAGTCTGGAAACCACTATAGCTGCTGGTGATTTACTCTTGTGAAGGCTATTCCAGCGGCTCGTTGGGGCTGCTCAGGGACTAAAATCATGGCTCAGGTAGGACTGTGCTCCACTCCCAGGAGGCTGCAATAGACCCTTCCTGCCAGCCTAGTGGGCTTCCTTCAGTGGGAGCTTTGTTTCTGTCTGTCACCTTGTGGGTTCTGTAGCTCTAAAGTTTGTTTAGAGTAATTTTTTACATGTATTGGAGGAGGTAGAAGCCAGAGCAGTGAGGAAGTGCTGTTTCTACTCTGCCATCTTGGCTACACTTCTCCCCCCCCCCCAAAATCTTTATTTGCATGTGTGCACATAGTCCTTCTCTTCTACTCAGCATAGCATGGAAGTAGTCTTAGGTTCTTGAAGTTTAGACCAATCATGGCAGGTTTTAGCAGACTGGTAAGCAATCATGTCCTTTGTCTGGTGTCTGAAAGATCTGCATTTTCTGGTCACAGAAACATGCAAATCATAGAATTTCAGATTTGGAAGCCATTCACTAAATGGTCGTTCAGTGACCACTCAGTCCAATCATAAATTACAAAGAATCCCTGAAAAGCAGTCATCCAGTCTTTGCACGCCTTTAATGAAATGATATCTAACCCATTCTGAGTCAGTCTATCCCACTTATGGATAGCTCTAATTGTTAGGAAGCGTTTCCTGGAATGAAACTTCTCTCCCTGCCATTTCTCTCCTCCTAGATCTGTCCTCTAGGACCAAATAGAATAAGTCTAATCTCTCTTTCACATGATGGCATACTTAATGATAGCTATCATGGTCCCACTAGTGTCCTCTCTTCTTCAGGCTAAATACCCACATTCCTTCAACCAGTATTCCTATGTCATGGATTAAAACAGTTTGCTAACCTTATTACTTCTATATACTATCCAATTTATCCATTTCCTTTCTAAATTGTGGCAACCAGAAATTATGCATCCCAAAATCACATTATCTTTTTCTTTCTAAGACTAGGATTCAAAATAATTACTGATATTCATTGGTACGGAAGTTTCCTCCCTGGGAGCTCCTCACAAGGATGAGATCATAGGTCTGGGGAAAAAAATAAACATACCATTGATACATATTGAGCTTGAACTCTATTAAAACCTACTAAAAGAACTTTTATATAACTCAGGCCTCCCAATTTTGTACTTGTGAAGTCAATTTTTGGTGACCAAGTATAAAATCTTAATTTATCCCTATTACATTTCATCTTATTACATTCAACTTAATGCTCTACAGTCTAGCCTAGTGACTTTTCATAAATGCCATATTTTGACCTATCCCTATAAAAGCCTACATAATTAAATATTTCCTCAGTCACAGGAAGTACCCTTTTTATTCTTCCTGGCCTCCACCACTTCTCGTGATACTTTTACTAACATATACAATTAACCACTAAAACACTGACTCCCTTTGGAGTGTAAAAATCTTAGTATCAGAAGCATATAAAACATTTCCTGCAGCTGTCTTCTGATAATTGTCTTTGCCTCAAGTAGCATCCAGTCTGATCCTGTTCTCTTTGCTGTGATCTTAAGACCCAACTATTTTTCCAAAGTAGGGTTTCTGCTAATCAGAGAGAACACAACCTATGTAGAGAGATTAGCTTTCCATGTAGATTGACTGTTTTCATACAATTAAGTCTATACTTCTTATCTATGGCCTTGTTTGATCTACTTCCTATTGAAAACTTCTTTTGATCCCAGTAGTGCTCAAGATTTGCGTCCTCTCCCAAAAGTGATAATACTACCTACTCCACAGGGTTCATAGTCTCTAAAGGCAGAGGGGACCTTTTGAATCATTTAATTAATTCATTCACTTTACTGAAGAGGAAATTGAGGTGAAAAAAGAAGGGTGACTTAATCCCAGGTCCTCTGATTCTAAATCCAAGTCTTTTTTCACTATTTCTTTTACTATTTGCTTTGTTCTTTATGAAATTATTTGTCTGGTCCAGTAGAAAAGTCTTTTGTTCTCTCTGTCCTAAGGGAATCAACTGATCTTTGGAAAGTTTTTGACCCTGAGTTCCACATGTCAACAAGTGGTTTGCCCCAGCACTATGCCACAAATACTGGCCTCTTACTAGCATATAACCGGAGGTTGAACTTCCCACCCAGTGGAAAGCAGCCTGCCTACTCATCTTATCTGAGGCATGTGGGAGAAGGACAAATAAATATTATTAGATTAGGTGAAACATGATTTAGTTCAATTTTTTAAAAAATTGTGTGGTGATTCTGGGGATTTTTTTTTAAATGAGGGAAGCTGCTCTGCAAATGAATTTAATTCAAAGGGTCAATCTTCAGCTAGAAGTTGAAAGGGGTGGTACCAGAAACATACTATTGGATGACTGAATTTAGTCAGTCAAAGACAGAAAATCTGTAAATTGTAGGATTTGAACTACATAATATGAGGTCCCTTCTAGTTTTAAATGTTTGATCCTATGAGCTATTGACCTGAGAGCTTAAGTTAAGTAGTCAGAACAATTAGATTAATGTTTTCCTTGATAGCAGTTTAGGGCTGAATGAACAATGTGGATTTCAGCAAAGCCCCAACTAAAATATTGACTTCTGCTAGCCTAAAATCCTGTCCATACCACAGAAAAAATTGTATTAGACAGTCTTAGCTTCCTTGATCATTTCTAACTGGGTTAGACATTATCTGTAAATATTCTATGTGGGTAAAACCAAAATCAATTATGAGCTAGTGATTTTGAAGTCAGCTGCCATGGGCCAATTCTACATTGAATATTTGCTTTCTTCTCACTTGACTATGCTGGAAAACTTCATGCAAGCTCTGTCTGCTTCCAGAAAAGGTGAATGATTCCCGGAAGCATAGACTTGGAAGGCTATCTGGTCCAATACATACTTGACCAAAAATCCCCTCTACAATAACCCTGACAAATGATCATCCACCCCATGAGGCAGCCTGTGACCCTTCCTCTAATCTCTAATTGTTCTGAAGCTTTCCTATGTCTTGGGTTGCTTTGATCTTACACCAATTTCTTCTAGTTCTGACCCCTCTCTGTTGCTAAGCACAGTAAGTCTAAGCCTCCTCTTCTACATGACTGCCTTTCAAATATGTGAAAATAGCTATCATGTCTTCCCCAAGTCTTCTCTTCTCCACATCCTCTTTATAGCATGATCTCCAATCCCCTTATCAACTTCATCTCCCTTCTCTGAAACACGCTGTACTAAGGGCAAATCAATTCAGAAATTTGACACACACTTGTGCAGAGCACTATATTAGACACTGGTAATATAAAATTAAAAAAAAAAACTAGCTGCCTTTAAGAGGCTTACATTCTATTATGGGAAATATGCAAAAACAGAGAATAAAATACAAGATAATAGTTTTAGTTGTTGGCAAAGAAGATCCAGACAAAATGTTATAGGAAGATTTGAGAAGGGAGAGTTTGCTTCCAGCTTGTAGGGTCAAGGGAAACTTGAGGGAGGAGGCAACATCTCCTTAAAATAGAAAAGAATCCTGAAAGGCAAAAAGGAGAGTGTACATTCTAGACCTGTGCAAATGCATGGAGGTGGGAGAAAACAGGTCAACTTCAAGGAGCACCCATTAGTCCAGTTTACCTGGACTATAGATTGTGTGTAGGAGAATAATACAAAATGAGGACAGGAGGAAGATTTGAGCCAAACTGTACAAGGTTTAGGAATTTCTATAGTGCTTTAAGGTGAAGTTTATAGGGTCAACCTTTTAAGACATGTTACATAAATTCCATTTTACATATGAGGAAATGGAGGCTCAGAAAGAAAAAATGTCTTGCCCAACATCCCATAGCTAATAAGTCCAGAAGCAGGGACTTGAACCCAAATCATCTTATTCCAAGGCTCTTTGCAATATATCATAGTCACTTTGGATAGTGATTGGTTTGGGGAAAAATAAAACCCTAACCTCTTATTTTGTGATTTGTAAGGGACGGCGCAGAGTGTTGGATGTAGATTCAAAGGACCTGAGTTTGAACCATGGCTCTGATATTTGCTATCCATTCAACGGCTTTTTTTTTTTCCTTGCCTCTCCTCTCTCCATCTGCATTGCATGAGAGACCCAAAGTATCTTGGGCAGGAGAGGGGTGCTGAAGCTGAGGAAAACCACAGGGCCCCAGATTCAGACAGTTTTTTGTGGGTTTTGAGATCATTTGGGGGGAATGCATGCTGGCAACCAGTAATAAAACAAGAGTTATATGCACTTTATAAGTCTAAATCAGTTTGAGGTTTAGGAAAGAGACATTGATCCTGGTGAGCAGGAGAAAGTAAGTTCAAAGATCGACTTACATGCCTGCTGGCTTTACTTAGCTGGCTGGCAGATGTATTCCCAGAGTATGGCCCTTGGAGACTGAAACTCTGGTAGTTCACAGATCTCTCTTTCCTTTTGGAGAAAAGGCATCAGAGAATTTTTTTTATATAGTCTGATGATTGGGTATGTAAAACTCTGACTTTTTTTTTTTTAAACCAAAAAAGATAAAACTTAAATCCCTGGGTTCTCAGCTAAAAGAGAGATGGTAGAGCATTCTCTTTTTCTTATGGGGAAAAGATCAAACGCTGGATGAGAACTTCCTCCAGAAACTGGTAGTAGAGAGACTTTCTCATCAGAACAATGTCTTGTACGGAATACATATCTAGAAATGACTGCAAGAGCAACATTGATGAACTTGCATTACTGGTGACATGAGCTGCCTCTCTTTATATATACATTGGATATATATGCTCTGTTTACCTGGCGCTTATTTGTGATCCTTGTGTGTCCTCTCTTCCGATACATGATGTGTATATTTGTGGGAGAATGTTTCATTTATGGTGAAAATACCTTGTTGGTACTTAAAAAAAAAAACAGGATCAACTATGCTACTTCACACCTTGACTTTGAACTAACATATACTCTGGCTGACTAGTAAAAAGAAACAAGTTGGTGGAAATGACTGTTTCTCACACAGGATACTCCATTTCCCCATCTCCAAGCCTTTGCGTTGGCTATCACATAAACCTAGAATGCTTCCCCTCCTTACTCCTGTCTCATAGTATCCCTAGTTTCCTTCAAAATTCACTTGTCTCCTCTTCTGGAAGGGGCAGAAGATCCTGATCCTACCAAGTGCTAGGGTAAGGCAAGGCCACTAGCATTCACTAAGCTCATTTTTGTGCCAGACATAGTGTTAAGTCCTGGGGTTACAAATAGAAGCAAAAAAAGATAGCCTTGTCCTTAAGAAGTTTATGTTCTAATGGGAAATGAAGATAATGCATTAAAAGGGAGCTGGAAAGTGTGGGAGGCGAGTGGGATAAAGAGAGGGAAGGTACCTATAATGGTAATTAATTTAAATTTGAAGACTCCTTTTTGTTCTGGCAAGTAAGCAGGTACTTATACCTTAGTAACTAATCAAACCTCTGTGAAAGGAACAGAAGGTGTGAATGCCTGTCTCCTGTTGCTGACATAACAGGAAGGGGTTGGCTGAAACAGGAAGCCAGTGTTGTATGTGTGTAAGAAAAGCCCCAGAGAGGCACAATCAGAATTTCTTGAGACCAGAATCTGGTGGAAGAATCTGTTCTGCTGGAGAGAAGAGGGATTTTCTCTCAGTAGCATCTGGAGGCTGGGCTGGTACTGCTAGACTGAGAACTGAGTCAGAATTTTCTTTGGACAAGAATCGTGGAGACTGAAGTTGCTGCTGCCAGGAAGGCTGAAGAGGAAAGCCCCTCCCCCCCAGGCTGGAGAAAACAATTTTGATCTTGAAAACCTGGGAGGAGTGATTTTGATTCTAAGAGCCAGCTGAGATTTCTTCTGAGTCCTAGGGCCAGTTGAACTGCCTGAGGACTAAGGAGGCATGGCTGTGTGGCCGGTATTCTGCCTGTCTGTTTTGATGTTGCTTTGCCAGACTCTGCTGGTGACCAGTCTGCTGGTGAAGGACAGTGCTTCTGTTGTAGAGGTTCTGGAACCTTGCTGTTGGCTCAGAAGCCCTGAAGAAGGATTTTCTTGTACATTTACAGAAATCCTAGAAGAGGGTCTTGCTGATATTTTCAGGGGTCCTGAGACTGTTCTGCAGGCAGAGTGAATTGATGAGGACACTGGCAATGAATATTGTGGCTTTGTTAAGCTTTGTCTCCCCAGGAACAGAGATTGCTGAGAACTTGCCTCAGGTCAAGATGAAGAACAGACCTCTCCTTGGGTATTGAATGCTGTGACCTGACGATAACTGTGGTTTACTAGTGACCTAGGGTAGGGGGTTTGTGTATTTTCTAATGATTATATTTAGTAATTAACAATACTTAGTAACTGATTGCTAAATAAATGACTAATTGAGTTAACCTAGTTGCCCCATGAGTGGAAGACTGACTATTGTACTCTGAGATGACTGAATGACTGAGTAAGGAGGCAAACCTACCTAGGGATACCAGATGATTGTTCTTTGTCCTAAATATTGTGACCACTTTGGTGAAAACTATGTGGCCATTTTAATGATAAGCTGTTGAGAATACTATATTGTGATTTTCTGTGGTAAATTATAATATTGTGAATGCTGTACCTTGATTTTCTGTGAATGTTTTGCTTTGGTTTGTTATGG
>JAQQSV010001153.1:0-36144 GCA_028646515.1 Pseudochirops corinnae
GACTTTAGTGGGAAGTATCCTTGTGTGCGTTTTGAAGTTCTAGGATTGGTTTAGAGTCCTATTTTATGGGTATTTTGGGGTGGCTATGTGAGAGCTGCGATATGTTGCTGCTGCTACGCCGCCATCTTGGCTCCGCCCCTTAGAGCAGGTATTCTTAAACCTTTCTTGGGGGAGGTAGTTATAGATCCCTTTGGCAGACTGGCAAAACCTATAGATTCCTTCCCAAGATGTTTTTATACCTAGGCAAAGACTCATAGCCCTGTGAGATCATCAAATAATTTGGCGGAATCCCTACACAAATGTTTTCTTTTTTATTTTGAAAGCTGTAAAAAAGCATAGACTTTCTTTTTAGGAGTATAAGATACTTGATTACAAAAATATTATTATTATTTAGTATTAAATATTTCTAAATGCACAAAATATAGGGGAATTCAAAGGAAACTAATTATATTAAATATAATTATAAAACATGTTAAGTTCACAGATCCCATGTCATAGAAGACAGAGAACAAATCTTGAAGCTAGGAAGGTCTGAGTTCAGGTTCTGCCTCATAATGGTTATGTAAATCTGGGTAAGTAACCTCTCAGGTCTCTAGGTAACTCTCTAAGACCACAATTTACAGAGATGCCAATTGGGAATTCCTTCTGTTGATGAAATCACCACCTTTTCACTATCTTTAGGTAGTTATATTCTGTTTAGAGCAGATTTTGTGCTTTAATTCACCTTGATGGAATTCCCAAGAATCAGGTTATCCAGTTTAGTTAGGCATGGGAGAAATTAGCTAATGAAGCCTAGACTGTCATAGGTAAAATTTGCTTCGAAAACATTTTTGTAACTCTTAACTGAACTCCCATGGTTTTGATTAACTTAATGCAAGTGATACCCTGATCTGTATATCTAGCCTTGTTTCTCTTTTGAGCACTGGTCACACCCCCAATTATCAGACATGTTGAACTGTCCTGCAGACATCTCAAAAATTAGCATGTCCAAAACAGGACACATTCTCTTTCTGCCAAAACCCTCTCCTCTACTTGATTACTATGAGGGACTCTTATCCTCCTAGGCCCTTAAACTTGCAACGTCAATGTCACTTGACTCTATACTCTCATTGACACCACACATGTAACAGATCTACAGTTTTACCAGTTGCTGAATCTTATCATTTCTGTCTTCACAGCATCTTTCTTCTGCATCCTTTCCACTTTACTCACACAGTCACCCCTCCGATAAGACCTTCTATCTACTATTTTTTTATTTGGAGGGGTGAAGACAAGGCAATTGGGGTTAAGTGACTTGCCCAAGGTCACATAGCTAGTAAGTGTTAAAGTATCTAAGTTCAAATTTGAACTCAGGTCCTCCTGACTCTAGGGTCAGTGCTCTATTCACTGTGCCACCTTGCTGCCCCATATCTACTCCTTATGCATCTTGTATGCACCTACTTTTTGTCTAGATGTTTTGTCTCTCCAGTAGAATATCAGCTTCTTAAAGGCAGGGATGGCTTTATTTCTTTCTCATAGATGAGCACAATGCCTTGCACGTGCTTAATAAATGCTTATTGATTGATGGAATGATTATGTCTTATCTTCAAAGACCCCAGAGGCATGTGTCAATCAGTCATGGAGTTCCCTTTCTTGTATGCCTTACTTGAGAAATCTGATTGTCAAAAGTTTGCATAATCAGTATAGAAATTACTTAATTCTACTATAGTCACATCATCAACATGTTCTTTCCTTATTCCCTCCCTTTATTGACCAACTTTCTTTTTTCTAGGCAAGTGGAAATCCCATTTAATAAACTGTAGAATTTTAGAGTGGGAGATTAGGAGTCAAGGTCTGACCAAGAAGATTACAACAGTACTATCACTTAGTTTATTGTGTACCTTACATATTTCTACTAATGCCAGCTAAAGTTGCCAATAGAACAGATATAAAATCAATTTCACAAGCAGAAATGTGAGAAATATGGTTAGACAGAAGTATGTCTGAAAAAGATCCAGGAATTTTAATGATCTTAAGCTTAGTGTGAATCACCATTGTAATATAGTATTTAATAAGTTAATGTAATTTTAGACTCCTTTGAGAGACACAGCTTCCAAGAATAAGGAAGTGAAAATCTGAATGTGAGTAGCAGTATGGAATAGCTGCTTGAGAGTAGGCCTTGGAGTCTGGAAGACCTAATCTTGCTTCTGACATACGCTGACTACATGACTAGTTTTCATTGGTAGCAGAAACGCCTTAGCAATTACTTCTTAAACTGATGAAATCACCTGTCTGGTTTAAAAAAATCACTTTACTGTGCCCTGGTCAGATCAGGCATGTGGTATGCTAGATACCACTATTGAGGAATTACATTAATAAGCTGAAAAACATCCAGAAGAAGATAACAAAGACCCTGAGTTCATGCTTATGAAGATTGGCTAAAGAAAGTAGGGAGGTTTAGTTTGAAGAAATGTCTCAAGGGAGCCATCATAACTGGATTCAAATACTTAAAAGTCTGCCACATGGGAGAAGCATTTTAGACTTTTTTTGTTTGGCCCCAGAAAGCAGGTTTAGGAGCAAAAATTGGAAGTTACAAAGTGGCAAATTTAGGTTTTATGTCACAAAAAAACTCCTTAGCAATTAGAACCACCTGAATGGGCTGCCTTGGGAAGCAATAAGTTCCCCATCACTGAAGGTCTTAAAGCAATGACTCAATTAATTGTTGAGTGTATGCCAAGGAGGCTTCTTTTTCATCTATAAATTGGACTAGCCAACTCTGAATTTCTATGTGATTATATACTAAGACAGCAAAGGCAACATCAGGTTAGGATTTAAAATAATTTACAAAACCTTACAGAAAAGGAAACAAAAGTCATTTTTATAGCAATATTTCTCTAGTGGAATTCTATGGCCACTGTTGTGTCTCAGGCTCAAAATTTCCTCATTTTAGCATATATTCACAATGACCCCATTTCCAGTACTCCCTTCATGCTCATTACACTTTCAATTGGCAGCTATCTTGTCGTTCTTTAAAGTCATGCCTAAAGGTCATTGGTGAGGTTTTTGGGTTTCCAAATCACAATATTGGATCACCTGGTTCTTGGAAAAGAAAGTCAATCCCATTCATCAGCTCATAGGTCTAGGACTGGAAAAGATCTTGGAGGCCATCTAGTCCAGTTCTTCATTTTGGAGGAGGAAATAAAGGTTCAAAGAGGGGTTAAGAGATGTGTCTGAGATCACACAGGCAGTAAGGGGCAGAAGTAGAGATTTTCTGACTCCAAACTGCTGCATGTGAATTCTACCAAGCTTCAAAGACTGTTCCTTTTCTTAACTTTTTCCCAAAAACCATGTTCCTTTTCTATTATGCATTATTGGTTCTAATTTACTCTATTTCCTACTGCTAACAAATAGCACCACAAGTGGAAGTGGACAACCATGCTAATGTGGCAAAGCAGTTTGTTCAGGGTGCATTAGCACACATTGGTGGTGACTTTGAGGAAGTGGACCTTGAACTTCATCATTTGACATCATCATTCAAACATTTTATTACAAAGCAATTCTTATTTCACCACTAAAACCCTTTCCCTCAGAACGAAAGATACTGGTGGTAATGTCTCGTGGGAAAAGAATTAAGTAGCCCTATTTCTATCTTAACCTTTTCAAATTTCTATGATTCACTTAGTTGCCGTTTACCCTTTACTCTCCTTCAAAACTGGGTCATACATTAGAAAAATTAGAAAAGGTAAGATTTCATGATGTAACACTGTTTCACTGAATAATAAAATGTCATATTGTTGCTGCTATATTTTTAGAGGAAATGTATAAAAATATACTCTGATTGAATAAGCACCTAAAATTATTTTATAAGCACTGGGCAATCAATGTTCTTTTAAAAAATAAAGATTCAGATAATTGGGAGGAACCCCAGAAAGTTGTACTCAGAAATATGTAGTCTTTTTGTTTCCTTCACTTCTCTTAATCTTGTCCTATTCTTACCTTCACAGCATCTTCTGTTTTTCTCTTTATTCTGTCCTTTTTAGTTTTTAAAATTGTTCTTTTTTTCTACCTGCACATTTCCTCTTTTCTCTATTACCTTTTTAATTCCTTTGTTCTAAGTGTTCAAAGCAAAAATTACAACAATCATTGAATACAGTCTCTTGGGGCACTGAGGGTTCACAAGCTAGAAGGGGTAAGGTGAAATCACATATTCCTGAATTGTAGAAGAAATATACTCTGAGCTTTCTGGATATGTACTAACCACTGAATCATCACAGAATGGTATACATATGTAGAACTGGGACGATACTGTTCCATTCAGTAAAGGCAAAGGAATATGTTGCTTTGGGGATTTTTCATTTAGCCCTTAAGGGATCATTAACTTAGCATCTAAGGTCAGAATTCTGGGGGTAGCTATATGTGTTTTCTTTGTAAAGGAGGTTTGGCACATATCACACCACTTAAGATGGAGAAATCTATATCCTTGGAGAGGACTGATTTTTTTTTTAGTGTGCTACTCTTTCCATTTACCTTGTTGTAGTTATTGTGTATAGTTTTCTTTGTCTCTTCCTTACTTCACTCTGAATCAGCTTATATAAATCATTCCACGTTTTTCTGTATTCATCACCTAATTTCTTATATCATAGTAATATTTCATTCCACTCATGTATCACAATTTGTTTAGCCATGTGCCAGTCAATTGGGTATCCAATTTGTTTCCAATTCTTTATTACAAAAAGTGTTGCTACAAATCTCTTACTAATGGCTTCCTAGGAATATAAATTGTACAGCCAATCATGTGCAGCAATCCTGAGGACTGGTACTGTGAAAAACTTTAAGGATCTAATCATATAGTATAATGAGCTCTCGGTTCAGCAATAAACTAAAGCAAAACATTCAAGAAACTAAAGCACAACATTCACAACAATATAACATAACAATTTATTACTAAGGTGGTCACATAGTCTTAGACAAAACATATTGTTCAGTAAGTCACAAGCTCTTCAATTAATATAGAGTACCCCAGTCAAGTCTTCTTTCATAATAGGTGGCTACTATGTGTAATAGATTGTATCCACTATGGATACAATGATGGATACAAAATTCATCCTATTTTCTTGGACCTTACAATTCCATAGCAGACAAACTCAAAATAAATATAAAAGAGGAAATTTAAAAGATTTAAAGAGAAAGAGATAAATTGGAAACAAAAAACCTCTAGAATTCATAAACAAAATTAAAAGTAAATTCTCTGAAAAAAACACCTAATAAAAAGAAGAGGGAAGAACCATTTTGGAAAGCAGTTTAGAACTATGCCCCCATAGCTACTAAACTATACATAGTCTTTGACCGAGGTCTATATCTGAAGGATATAAAGAAAAGAGAAAAATGACCCATAAGAACAAAAATAACAGTTCTTTTTTTGTGGTGGCAAAGAACTGGAAGCTGAAAGGATTGCACATCAATTAGAGAATGCCTGAACAAGTTACAGATAATGCATGTAATGGAATAATATAATAATATTATTATAATGATTTATTATACATTATTTATACCAATATATTATAAATTAATTATATGTAATTACATATAATAATATTGTCATTGCCTAAGAACCTATGAAGGAGATAGTTTCAGAGAAACATGAGAAGGTTTAAATGAACTAATGCAGAGGAAAGTGAGCAGAGCCAGGAGAAAAATTTATACTATAATATTAACATTTCAGACAAACAACTTAGAAAGACTTAGCATCTCATAACCAAATGATGAGTAACAGTTCTAGAGGATTCAAAATGAAGTTTGGTGTCTATTGCCTGATAAGAGAGGTTATAACTCAGATCACAGAATAAATTCACTTTAATAAAAACTCCTGGGAAAATTAGAAAGCAATTTGGAAGAAATTATCCTTACATCAATATCTTGAACAAGACATTTTATTTTCCAACTCTGGGCATTTTCACAGCAATCTGTCATCCGGGAAATGTTCTCTCTCCTCTTCTGCACCTCCTAGATTCCTTCAAGTCCCAGCTAAAGTCTCACCTTTTAGAGGAAAGCTTTCCCAATCCTCCTTAATTCTAGTGTCAATAGAAAGCTATTGATTATTTTTAATTTATCCTCCATATAATTTGTTTCTACATGGCTGTTTGCATGTCTCCCATTATCTTTTCACATTCTTTGTATCTTAAGTGCTTAGACTGATGCCTCACACACTAGTCCCTAAATAAATGACTGAGTGATCTTATACACTTTCCAAAATACATTCAAAATAGATACATGACTTGAATGTTAAGGAGCATATGATTAACAAATTAGAAGTTAAGTAGATTATACATTGCTCAGCTATGCATAGTGGACAAATTTTCAACCAATAAGGTATAAAGCCAATTACAAATGATAAAATAAACAATTCTGATTATATACAATTTAAAGGTTTTTGCCCAAACAAAATTACCACATCTAAGACAAGAAAAAAACAGGTGACTTGGGAAAAAAGTCTTTGCATCAAATATCTCTGATTAAAATTTGTCATACAAAATACATAGAAAAAAACCCAAAAAACAATGACTGAAAGCCATTCTTCTATAGTTAAGTGTTAAAGGTTATGAACATATAGTTTATAAAAGAAAAATTACAAACTATCAATAGTCATGTTAAAGGATGCTACAAATAACTAACAATAAGAGATATGGAAATGAAATCAAACCCTAAGCTTTCATTTCACACTCAGGAAATTGATAAAGATAAAAAAAACAACTGAATAGTCAGTGTTGGAGGGACAGTAGATAAGCACACTAATATATTGCTGGTGAAGCTGTGAATTTTTACAACCATTCTAAAAAGAAAATGTTCATACTACCTCAAGAATTTCATTCATAAAAATCCATTTTCATAATATTAATCTTATGTTTATTGTGTTATAATATTATAGAAATGCTTTTTGTAAAAAAGAACTGAAAAACATAGATGCCCACTGACTGGAGAATGAATAAACATATTTAGCATGTAAATATAATAGGATATTATTATGTTATAAGAAACATGATGAATATGTGAAGGTATAAAAAATAAACTTGGAGACCAACAATCAAAAATAGCTAAAATAATATAAATAGAAAAACAACCACCATAACAGAGTAGAAATTGAATGTTGTAAAATTATGAAAACCTAGTTTGTCCCCAAATAAGAGATATGAACAGACATCTCTCCCTGCTCCTTTGCAGTACATGAATATGGAACATTGCATATGGTATGATTTTTTTTAGTGTGTTGATTAATTTATTTTCTCTCTCTTTTTTCCTTTCTTTTCTTAAACTTTAATTTTATAAAAGTTTGTCATTTAATAATATTAAAGATGCCTTCAATAAAAAGGTTTTGACAATATGCAACAATCTTTTTTATTAATAATGGACCTTCCCTCAATATGATAAATAGTATCTATTTAAAACCAACAGCTAGTATTTTAAATAATGTAGATAGAGTACTTTCCTGTAAGACCAGTAAGAAAGCAAAACTATCTATTGTCATCACTTGTGTTTTTACAAAATGCTAGAAATGCTACCTATAGCAAGGAGTAAAGAAAAAGAAATTGAAGGAATAAACACAATGAGGTAACAAAATTATAACTTTGTTTCGGATGATATGAAGTTTCCTTAGAGAATCATACAGTCATACTAAAAATTAAGTAAAAACAATGATTTCATCAACAATTCAGGCTATAAAATAAATCCACATAAATCTTCAGCATTTCTGTATTTTTCCAATAAAACCCACCTTGAAGTGATAAAGAAATTTCTCTTGAAATAACCACAGAACATAACAACTATTTAGTAGTCTAACTACCAAGACACACAGGAACTATATACAGCTACAAAACATGCATTACAAAAATAATGGCATCTAAATAACTGGAGAATAATTCCTTATGGATAGGCTGAAAAATAAGAAAAAAAAATTCACCATCAGAAACAAAAGATTAAGAATCTCAAGGAAAATAATGTTAAAAGGAAGGGGACCTAGCAATACTAGATCTCAAATTCTCTTACATAATAGTAATTATCAGAATGATTTTTTTAATAAACAAAATAGATTAGTCAATAACACTAATTAGGTACAAAACATATAAAAACACACGAACCTAGAAGCTTAGAGTTAAAAACCCAAAGATGCCAATTAGCAGATTAAGAGCTCAGTATTCAACAAAAACTGATGGAAAAACTGAAGAACCATCTAACATAAATTAAGTATAGATTAACATCTTACAGCATATGTTAAGAAAAACCCTAAATGGATTCATGACATATATATAAAGAATAACTCATAAACAAATTGGAATAGCAAGGAGGAAATTATCTTTCATACATGCAGATAGGGGAAGAGTTCAGCACCAACAAAATATCACAAAGAATAAATAATTTTGATTACATAAAAATAAAAAAAGATTCCATATAAACAAATCCAATGTAGTTAAAATTTAAAAGATGACAGGAAAAAAATTCGGATTTTCATATCAGGTTTTAATAAAGTTTTCATTTCTAATCAATCATTTATTAAACACTTACTATTATGCTAAGCATTATACTAAATGCTGTGGATACAAAGAAAGGTAAAAAAAAAAAAAAAAAGGAGAAAAAACTTTCTGTTCCCAAAGAGCTCACAATCTAATGGGGGAGACAACATAGAACCAAGTACATAGAGACAACACACAGAAAGATCAACAAAGATTCAACAGAGAAAAGGTATGTGAATTAAAGGGGATTGGAAAGACTTTTTTTAGAAGGCAGGATTATAGCTGGGCCTTGAAGGAACCTAGGGAAATCATGAGGTGTGAAAAAATGGAAGAAGGACATTTCAAGTAGGGGCTACACACAGTGAAAGTTCAGGGACCCCAAAGAGTGTCATGTGAAAGTAAAAAACCCTATGTCATTGGATTGTAGATTCTGTAAAGTGAAGCAAGATGCAAGAAGACTGGAAAACATAGCAAAGAATTAAGTTACACATTTTTACAAGATTTACAAGAATCAGAAGATCTAATATTGGATTTAGAAGGCAATAGGGAACTATTTAAGTTTATTAAACAGGAGACATTGAGGATGTTTATTTAATTGTACACTCAGATCCTTGTTTTAGGAAAATCAATTTAACAATTGAGTGGAGGATAAACTACACTGGGGTGACACTTGAGGCAGAATGACCAACCAGAAGGTCATTGAAATAGTCCAAGAGTGAAGCGAAGAGAGCTTATTCCAGGGTGGTGGTAGCATCAGAGGAGAAATGGGGGGTATGCACCAGAGAAGTTAAATCAATAGGACTTAGCAAGTGATTGCATAGAGGGTTAAGAGAGAATGAAAAGTTGAGGATGACACCTAGGCTGTAAGCTTGGGTAACAACTGAACAGTAATCAAAAAGTTAGGAAGGGAGGAGAATATGGGATAAGTTCCAATGTGAACATGTTGAGTTTAAAATATCTACAGGACATCTTGCTAGAGATTATTTCCAAGATATACAAAGAATTGTTTCATAATTATTAGAATAAGACATTCCTCAACTGACCAATGGTCAAAGGACATAAGTAGACAATTTTTAAGGAAGAAATCCAAGCTATCAACAGTCATATTTTTTTTTTAAATCTCCAAATCACTATTAACTAGAGTAACAGAAAAAAGGCACATTGTTGTGTTGTTGAATCTCTGAATTGCTCCAAGTGATTCTGGAAAACAGTTTCTGTGCATACCTTTTTGACCTAGTGAAACTCCTATTAGTATTTCTAATAGTAAAAAAAAAAAAAATTGGGGTGGCTAGGTGGCACAGTAAATAGAGCACTGGCCCTGGAATCAGGAGGACCTGAGTTCAAATCCAACCTCAGACACTTAACACTTACTAGCTGTGTAACCTTGGGCAAGTCACTTAACCCCAATCACCCTGCCTTCCCCCCTCAAAAAATTAACAAAAAAATAAAGAAATTTGAAGAAATTTAAAAAGAAAAAGACTAATTTAGACAAAAATATTTATAGCAACTCCTTTTGTGGTAGAAAAGAATTGTAAACTAAAAGGGTACTCATTGTTTGAGGAATGTCTAAACAAATTATGGTATATGAATATAATGGAATAATATTATGAGGTAAGAAATTATGAATGAGATGTTTTATGAGAAATGTAGGAATTCTTATATGATCAGAGATGAGCGTAGATGTGACAAAACAATTTATGCAATAACAACACTCTTGTAAAAGAATGAAACTGAAAAGGGAATAAGCACTCCTACTATGTGCCTGGCTTTGTGCTATGAACTTTTACAAATATTATCTCATTTCATCTGCACAACTCAGAGGTAGGTGCTATTATTACTCTAATTTTAAATTGAGGGAACTGAGGGAAACGAAAGTTAAATAATTTGCCCAGGCTCACACAGCTAGTAGGTATCTGAAACCAGATTTATACTTAGATCAGATTCCAGGTCCAGCACTCTATCCATTGCATCACCAGCTGTCAATAACAAATACCTCTGAAAGACAAGAACTCTGATCAATGCCATGAACAACCACAGTACCGTAGCATGCTATCCATCTCCTGATAGAGGGATATATGTGTGCATGTATTTTATGGTTTTCTTTTTCTTTTTCCCTCCCAGGTGTGGGGAGGGGAGAGGAATTGTAGAAAGTAGAGAAAATGAGTTTTTTTAAAGTAAATAAAAACTGTATCTGGAAAAAAACAAAAAAAGAAATCAATCTGAGTTTGATTGCTAAGTGTTCTTTGACATTATTGTAGTCATCATGCATAATTTTATCTCATTTCAGTTCATCTCACTCTATCAGTTCACACACTTACCATGTTTCTCA
Source organism: Pseudochirops corinnae (assembly GCA_028646515.1). Taxonomy (NCBI): domain Eukaryota; kingdom Metazoa; phylum Chordata; class Mammalia; order Diprotodontia; family Pseudocheiridae; genus Pseudochirops; species Pseudochirops corinnae. The sequence continues at coordinate 10,813 of JAQQSV010001153.1, forward strand.
GATTTATTCATATTAATTCATTTTCCTTAAGACATAACGGTATTCCAATAAATTAATGTACTGTAACACATTAAAATATTCCCCATTTAATTCACATCTGTCTTGTTTCCAATTTGAGGCTACTACAGAAGTACCACTATGAACACATAGATATGTATTTTTTCAAGAGGGGGGAAGGCAAGGAAATTGGGATTGAATGACTTCCCCAACGTCACACAGCTAGCAAGTCTGTCAAGTGTCTCAGGTCACATTTGAACTCAGGTCCTCCTGACTCCAGGGCTGCTGCTCTATTCACTGCACCACCTAGCTGCGCCGACCCCCCGCCCCGTTTTTTCAGATATGTATTTATAATATACATATACATGAAAAAAATACCTCTATACAAACAAAATAAGAAAATTTTGACCTCTTTGGTTTTTAACCTTATGGATTAAAGGTATGAAAACTTCATGATTTTTCACATGATTTATTCTTTTTGAAGCCATTATGTCTTTATACCATCTTTTAGTAATTTAGTAACCTTCCCTTTCTTTGTTGAAATAATTAGTTTTCCTTTTTAGTTTTAAGAAGTCATATAAACTGATTAGTTTTTTGGGTTTTTTTTGCCTTTGTGGTGGGGAGAAGGCAGGGTAATTGGGGTTAAGTGACTTGCCCAAGGTCACACAGCTAGTAAGTGTTAAATGCCTGAGGCTGGATTTGAACTCAGGTCCTCCTGACTCCAGGGCTGGTGTTCTATTCACTACAGGACTTAGCTGTCCTTGATTAGTTATCTTTTTTATTTGCTTTTTAAAAACCAACTTCTAGTTTTATTTATAATTAATTTTTACTCTTAGTTTTGTTAATCTCTACCTTGATTTTCAGAATTTTACTTTTGCTAAATATATTTAGTTGAATCATTTTTATTTGTTGCTTTTTTTTGAATGTCCAGTTCATTAATTGGTTCTTTCTTTTGTTAATGAAAGTATTTAGTTTTATAAATTTTCCTTTGAAGACTGCTGCTTCCCATAAATTTTGGGAACTTCCTATGAGCCTCACTGTTGTTGTTCTCTCTCATAAAATTTTCTCTTGTTTCTGTGATTTGGTATTTGATCTATTAATTCTTTAGGATTAAATTACTTTCCAGTTAACTAATAATTACACATTTTATTGAGTATTTATTATTCACATAATTAATAAATAATTATTCAATTATTTATCATTAACAAATGATTGATCATTTATAATCATTAATAAATTAATTATTTTTTGTTGTTTTTAAAATACTATTTTGCAGCATTGTGATCAGTCAAGAATTTATTATTTATACTTTTATTAATTTATTTGTGAGATTTTTATGCCCCAATATATAGTTAATTTTTGTAATTGTGTTATATGCAATATATATATATATATATATATACACACACACACTTACATCCCTTTCAGTTTCCATTCAGTAATCACCACACACCTAAAATATCTAATTTTTCAAACATTTTATTTGGTTTTTAACTTATTTCTTATTTTGTTACATGTCTTTAGGTGTAAAAAGGGATACATGAAAGTTTCCCACCATTATAGTTTTGCTATCTGTTTTCCCCTGCAATTTTATTAATTTTTAAGTATTTAGATGCTCTGGTGTTATGTGCATGTATGTTAAATAATGATATTGATTGGGCAGTTAGGTGGCACAGTGAATAGAGCACTGGCCTTGGAGTCAGGAGGACCTGAGTTTAAATGTGGTCTCAGACACTTAACACTTACTATTCATGTGATCTTGGGCAAGTCACTTAACCCCAACTGCCCTACCTTCCGCCCTCCAAAAAGCAAAATAAATAAATAAATGATGATATCGATTCATTCTATAGTACCATTAAGCATATTCTAATTTCCCTGAACATCTCTTTCTATTGTGTATAAAACTGTAGTTAGACAAAACTGTAGTTTTATCTAAAAAAAATAATTGCTACCCTGCTTTTTTGAGTTCACCTAAAGCATGATAAATTTTGCTCCAGCTCATTATTTTATCACTCTGTGAATTTTTATTTTGAATATCCCTTTCCATTTTATGAGTAAAGTCATATCAAATGTTCACAGTTATGATTGTTAGTTGTGTATTTCCCTCCGTCCTATCCTCATATGTTTTCTCTGATCCTCTTCTGCACTTTCTTTTTTGCAAAGAGAAGGGTGGAAAAGGAGATTGCTTAAGACTAGTTAATTTGTTTCCACTCTATTTCTCCTCTCTTCTTCCTCTTTCCCCATTTACAGGTTTTTACTCTTCATTTTAATCCCCCAGTCATAGTCTTTTGATTTACTGCAGAGATGTAATGGGGTCAGTACTCTAGGCAGTAAGATATGATTATGTTATGAAATAGGGAATTGCAGAATCCTCTCTATTCTGGTATCATGGCTATCCTGCCCTTCAGAAGTCTAGCCCCAGGGGAAGAAACTAGCCCCAGTTGAGCCTATCCCAAGGGTCTTAGGTTGTTTTTGCCTCTTTCTTTGTGCTTCTTTTCCTTTGGTAAGAAGTTTTGTGGATTTGAAAGGTCTAGAGGCCTGTGAACAGTGAGAGGCAATGTGCTCTGGAGTGGTTGCAACTGCTGAAGGAAACAGGAATGGGCAGGTAGCAAGGGGTAGCTTCAATATCAGAGAAAGGAACCACTAGGAAGATCAAGCTTGCTCATTTGATCGAACAATGCCAAAGAGAGGTGCAAGAAGCCTTCGAAAAATTGTTTTATGTGTAACTGCTCTTAATTACCAGCCACCAAGGATTTGCACCAATAGTTATTAAGTTAAGGCTCTGAATTCCTTTATATTTGTTCTATTAAGTCAGGCTATGATTCATCACGCTTTGCATTTCTTTCTTGTGTTGAGCAATAAATCACTTCTCACACAACTTAATGATATTGTACATTGGAACTCACTTGTATTTTTTTCTCTGCATGCACACATATGCTTATCTTCCCTGATAAGGGTTCTTGAAAATAGTAACTGCTTTACCTTTGTGTTTATAGCCCCAAGGCCTGACACAAGGCCTAACACAGAGTAGGCATTTAATAAATGCTCCTTGACAGGTTGATTGAACCTGCTCCTAAAGTGACATCCCCATAACACACCTACTAAATAGTCATCATGCCTTTGCTTCATGACTTCTTATGAAGAATCCATTCATACGACATCCCCAACCAGCAGCCATCTAGCTATTATTTAAAGACATCAAGTAATTGAGAATTGACTACCTCCTAAGGTAGCCCTTTTGGAAAGCTCTGGTTGGCACCTCTTTGTACTTTCCATCCATTTCTCCTAAGTGTGCCCTCTGAGAATAGGGAGAACATGTCTAATCTATCTTCCACAAAACAAACCTAAATTTGTTTACCTAAATTACCTAAAAAGAAGTATCCACACTTCTGTCCAGCAATTCTCATATGGCACAAGCTTCCCCATCCTAGTTGTCCTTTTCTAGAATCTCTCCATTTTGGGGCTGCTAGGTTGTGCAGTGAATAGAGCACCAGCCCAGGAGTCAGGAGAATCTGAGTTCAAATCCGGCCTCAGACACTTAACAGAAAACTAGCCGTGCAACCTTGGGCAAGTCATTTAACCCTACCTTCCCTCCTCCAAAAATGTCAAAAAAAAAAAAAAAAAAGAAGAATCTCTCCATTTTAGCAGAGTCCTTCACAAAATGTGGTACCAACAATACAACCTAATACTTCAGGTGTGCCTGACTGGGGCAGAGTACAACTGAACTATCTTATTCCTATGACTCATGATTTGGGGTTTGGGTTTTTCATTTGTTTGTTTTAATGCAGCCTGAGATTGCATTAGCTTTCTTGGTACTGCATCATACCACTGACTTCTATTGTATGTCCAGGTCACTGGCAATCCGTTATCACCTGTTTTAAAGAAACCAGATTCAAAGTTAGGTGGATTGCAAGCCACACTTTGTGTCTTCCTTTTCTCCAATATTTCCCTGAGGTGTCTTTGTGACCTGGAAAGGGTGAGCAATGCTGGCTTGGTACAGAGGCCTCTAGACTTGAGTAAATTGTAGTCAAAAGAACAGCTTGTGATTCATCTTTCTCTGGGAAGTTTGCCAAGTAACACGGCACAGCAACACAGTCAGGTTAGTGATGCCAAATGGATGGACTTTACGAGGTCATTTGTAAACTTTGATTATAGTAATCATAACTAGAATTTCAAAAATGGGACAGTGAGGGCTGCCTGAGAGAAAATGCTGTTGTGAGCACTAGGTGGCCTGACTTGCATATGGGACACACACAAGGAATTTTATCTTATTCAGTATTTGAGCAGTGGGACTAAATTGCTTGCAGGTTCAGGTATGGAACAACCACTAGAAGGTGGTAAGGTTATATATCACAACGGGTCTTGTAACAAGATTCCTAGTATATCCATCTGTCAGTAAATCTGTCAATTAACATTTATTAGGGGCCTGCTATATGCCAGGCACTGCACTAGGTGCCATGGGTAATACCATGCAAACAAGATATAAACAGGATAATTTAGATAATGAATAACAGAGGAAAGACATTAAGGGGGAGTAGAATTTAGCTGGAGTTAGACGAAAGTAAGGGAAACCAGAAGGCAGAGATGAAGGACAGCATTTCAGGCATGAGGCACACCCAGTGGGAAGAACTGGAAAGTGCCACTGTATTACAGATTACTAGTTAGGGAATAAGGTCTAAGATTACTAGGTGGAAAAAGGTGAGAGGGTAGAGGGTTGTAAAGGGTTTTAGATGCCAAACAGAGATTTTATATTTGATGCTGGGGGTGATAAGGAGCCATTGAAATTTATTGAATACACATGTGACATGATCAGATCGGCACTTTAGGAAGATTAATTTGAGATCTGAACAGAAAATGGACAGGAATGGAGAAAAACTTGCGGCAAGGAGACCAGTCACAGCAGGCTATGGCAGTGATTCAAAATATGATGGGAAAGAAGTCACCAAATGTCTAGGGCTTGAAGGATCTTTTCTGTACTTTTCCTGGGTTTCAGAAGTTTAATAAGAAAAAAATGTCCATAGTTCTATAATTAAAAATCTGGCTAAGCACAAAAACCCATGGGCATATGATGCCTGACATCCTTTTAAAAGGTCAATTCATTCCCATGTCATGAGAAGTCAAAAGAAATGCAGTATATAAAAAAACATACATAACAGCATTCTGAAGACTTTCAATTTCATTTTTGGGGAATGAGTCTATGAAGAAGTAGGTTAATAGCATAAAGCTAGCAAATCTTCATAATTATAGAATTTTTTGGTTTATATGGGGCTTGGGAGGTCATAGAGTCCAATTTCCCATGAAGAAATGCTTTTTTACAGCATCATTGATGGATGACTATTCAGTCACTTGCTAATACTTCCAATAAATGAGAAGTTACTCACTGACTCTCATATCTACCTACCTCTTCCATTGATGTGATGGATACCTTGCTTAGAAAGTTGACAGAAAAGACAGGAAAGTATGATTGTCGGAACACATGGCTAGAGTTATCTGTGGCTCCTTTGAAAATTCTTTGATGATTTTTTTTCTTTTGTTCAGACCTGTAATTTTTGTTAATGTAGGCAGTTCCTAGTGAGGAAACTCTACCAAAGTGGATGCGCAAATGTTCCACAACTTAACAGTATCAGAGAGTTTCCAGGGGCAATGAAAAATTAAAGAACTTACCAAGTGTAACACAGTCAGTTTATGTTTCTGGGTACAGTAGAAAGCACACTGGATCTGGAGACAGAAGACCCAGGTTCAAAATTTTCTTCTGATGCTTACTGCTTTAGTGACCTTGGGCAGATCATGTGACTAACTTGTTAAACTCAGTTGTGTGTGTTTGTGTGTGTGTGTGTGTGTGTGTGTGTGTGTTGGTGGGGGTAGTGAGTTTGAACTAGATTGCCACTGAAGTCACTTCTAACTCCAATCCTAAGTAGGAGGTAGAGCTTGCACACAGGTCTTCTTGCCTCTGAGATCAACTCTCTATCCATAATGTTGTATGCCACATTGTTTTTCAATTAGGGTATTATTATTTGTTTCATATTTTCTCTGCCTAATGAGTGACTATATGATAAATCAATACTTGGTGAATTAAATGGAATAGGTAAAAATTGACTTGAGTTAGCTTTAGGAGCTCCATCCTTACTGGCTCATCTATACAAAGCTACACATATTAATCAGTATTGCTGATGGTACCCAAAATCCTGACTATTCATAATAGTCTCTGAGAGACAAAGCAACCTACAGGGGAGTTTCTGCACCAAACTGCAGGCTAGTTCAAAGTAGCCTCAAATGCTAATGCCAGAACTTTTTTATACTTGAAAGGAAAGAGGAGCCTTTCTCAAATGTCTAGGTCAGCAGTTCTCAACCTGTGGGTCACAACCCCTTTGGGGTCGAACAACCCTTTCACAGGGGTAACAGGGGTCACCTAAGACCATCGGAAAACACATATTTCTGATGGTGTTAGGAACCTCCTCTATCCGGGCATGTCAGTCCACATGCAGATATGCCCACATATGACTATTGAAGTGTCGCAGCATTAGGAAGGTTGAGAATCACTGGTCTAGGTGGTCCAGACCAAAGAAGTCAATAATAAATTGTATGACTATATAACTGTTCAAGAGACACCAATAAGCAGTGTTGATATTCAAGTCCCAAACTCCTACGGCTTTCATGATTACTGTGACCCAACTGTCATCAGGTCATTGTGACAATTGTCCCCCAAACAGTGCACATATGTGACTGCTGTTCACCACTTCAGCATCCTAAATGGGAAAATGATGCCTATGACCCCTTTCCAGGGCATCCAGAGATAGGAATAATTATTCAGGGTGGTCAGAAAACCATGCCAAATTACCAAGCTTTCTCCAGATCTCTAAGGACATAGGGAAATACTAGATTCATGTTGTTATTTTGTTGTGTATATGCAAACTCTAGGAGGTAGACATAGGTGGTTTGGTACTATGGGTCTCAGTCCTCTTGTGGAGTGCACTTTTATCAGATCTTTAAGCTCCAATCTATTAGAAAATTCCTGCCCATCCTCGGGGTATCCCATCCCATTGCTTCCTGTTCTACCTCTCCTCTGAATCAGGATCTCTAGTCACTTTATATTGTAAAGTGAAAGATCTACCTATATTATATGCAGAAACAAGGTAGTCCTAGATGTGTCCCATTCCATGTGAGAAAGCACATTCACACTAGTCCTAATAACCTTCCAACTGTCTATTATTTTTGCTTTGCAAGACTTGCTCAACAGACAACAATTTAACGAGGCTGATTGCCATGAGGGAATCAATTGACGAGGCAGCCAAAATCTTTAGCCAACTGACTAACTGACCAGTGTTTGCCAACATTCTATGTTTAATTCTAGGCTCCTACAAATGTGCAATCTTTGTATTAGATATCACAAGATCTTTCTCCAAATTTCATAACAAATTATGACTTGTCCATAGCCCCAGATATAGAAGCCCTGATGGAAGAATTCAGGAAAAAGTTGTTCAGAGTTAATACTTAGATCCCCTATTAGTCATCTGTATCAAATAAAAAAGTGTAAGTGTGCTCGTACCTAGGAGTTACACCTAGAAAAAACACCTACAGTTTTAATTTACATAAAAGGCAAATGACGCATGATGTGAGTAGAAATTGTAGCATCTTATTAATAAAGAACCACACAGCAAAAGTGTGGTTCCAAGATATCATCAAAGAAATATCAATCCACAAGCATTTTTATTAAGCGTGTACAATGTGCCAGATATTGCGCACGTGCTAAGGATATGAACAAAGGCAAAATGTAGATCCTACTCCCAAGAAGTCTATGTTTAATGGGAGGACAACCTACAAACAACTATGTACAAGCAAGATATATACAGATAAATTGAACGTGAAGAATAGAAAGACACTAGCAACATTGAGGGAGATCAAGAAAGGCTTTCCATAGAAGGTAGAATTTTATTGGGGACTTGAAAGAAGCCAAGAGACAGAGAACAGGAGGGAGATAATTCTAGGAATGGATGAGAGCCAATAAAAATCCCTTGAGTCAGGAGATAAAGTGTCTCATTTGATGAATAGTAGAGAGGTCAGCGTCACTGGATCACAGAGCACATGGAGGGGGGAAATAAAGTGTAAGAAGATTGAAAAAGTAGGAAAGGTAAGTTTATAAAAGGATTTAAAAGACAAACAGAAGATTTTATAATTGATTTCTGCTTTTAGGAAGATCACTTTGATATCTGAGTAAGGAGAGACTTGGGACAGGGAGACCAACCATCAGGCTATTGCAATACTCCTGATGAAGTGATGAAGGACTGCACAAGGCTGGTGGAAATGTCAGAGGAAAGAAGGAGGTGTATGTGATTGATGCGAGAAAGGTAAAATGGATAGAACTTGGCACCAGATTGGATATGGGAGGGGTGGGAAAGAATGGGGAGATGAGGATGATGCCTATTTTCTGAGCCTGAGTGACTGGGAGAATGGTAGTACTTTCAAAAGTAATTGGGAAGTTTGGAAGATAGGAGGGTTTTGGGGAAAAGGAAAATGAATTCAGTTTTGGATATGTTGACTTTAAGATACCTGTGGTAGTTTCAGTTCAAAATTCTGAATAGGTATTCAGATGTGTAAAACTGGAAGTCAGCAAAAAAGGTTTCATATATGGAATAGTAGATCTGAGAATCATTAGTTTAGAGATAATAATACATATGAATTGAGTAAATCTCAAAGAGGAGTTACTAAGTGATGGTGGCAGTAGGTGAATTAGAAAGTAGCAATGGAGAGCAAGGAATATTACAAATCTCTCACCTTGACTAAGGAGTCAAGGGGAAGTGAGTGAAGTCAAGGGGTAATGAGTGAAAGTGCAATCAGGGCTGGAAAGGGTTTCCAGGGTGGTGGTATCATCAAGAGGGTGGAAGGTCCCAGGGAAAGTCAGAAGGAAGGGGGAAGGGGGAATAAAAAAAAACCACTTAAGATGAAAGCAAATTTCTTACTTATGAACCAGGCATTCTAGGGAACATAGTTCAAGGATGGGTAGCTTTAGAGTGAGTGGGAAGGGAGTGAGGTGGGGAGAGGGGAAGGAATATATTGAGAGGATTGGGAATAAAGGAATAGACAGTGAGGGGAAGAAAGACAGGTTTCAATAACAATAGACAGTGATTAAGAATCCTTGGGATGGGCAGGTATGACCAGGTAGGAGTTTGTTAATCATTGAAGGATAGATTCAGTTAGGCTATTGACATCCCTCAGGATTCAGCCTCAAAGTGGAGTTCCTTCAGGTCTTCAGTGTGTAACCAGGAGGGGGAAGAAAAGGAGGCACTTGCACTGAGGCAGGCTCGGATGAGGGGATTAGTGGAGGGAGCAAACAAAATGGCATTTCTCTTCTTCTTTGCAGGCAAGCCAAGTTTAGGCCAGGAGCCTGGCAGAAGGAGCACCACAGCATGGCATCTGTCTCCTTCTCCTAGGCTCATCACACACACAGACAGAAAAATTAAAGACCCACGTCCTTAGCTATGATCTATACAACGGCAAGAGACCTAGAGGAAGACCCCAAGAAGACTAGGTGAGCCTGAGCCTCCTGTGGAGGTTTTATAGCAATAATTCGACATAAATTTCACCAAATGAACAAAAAACGGTTGTGTCTGCGCTATTCCAAGAAGTAGAAAAATTGATGAGCTCACAGCCCAGAGAATCATATCAAATGTCTATTTGAATTCCATTGTTACAGAGGCTGATTAAAATACTTGCCTTTGGAAAGAGATCTCAGACATTGTACAATCCAAACAGTAGTTTAGCTAACCTGCCTACACGTATGTCGTGTTTTCCCACTTTGCATGGGTTTGATTTTCCTGGACCACCACTCAACTCAGAGAGATGATGTAGGGCTAATTGTCTTTTCATTATTCATCTTCATGTTCTGCTTGTTTGCATGTTTAATCTCTTTTGGGTTCACAAGGTGAAGGGTTTGGACTTTTTATTCAGCTTTATGAATTCTACGTTGGACTTCTGCCAGCGCCTCTTAGAGGAAGATGCTGTTAGTTTCATAAAGTTGCCTAATTCCCCACAGTCCAGTTCAGTTTTGCTGAAAGCTTTTACACCACTGCTAGAAGTGGACATCTCCATTCCCAGCTGTGCCATGTACAGTAGAAAAAGGACTGGGTTCAAAATCAGAGAGCCTGGCATCTAATCCCAACTCTTCCACATACTATTGGTGTGACCTTGGGCAGAATAATTAATGTCTTTGGGTATCAGTTTCCTAATCCATGAAATGAGGGGATTAGACCAGAGGATCTCTTAAACTCTAAATCAATATTTCAATTATCCTGTCTCCCCACCCCTAAGACTCTGCAGCTTTAAGAGAAGCCACAGTTTGCATTCTATCACATTCAAGGTGTGTAAGATAAGACTCTATCCTTATAACCAGATAAATTAATCTAGTATGTGATCTCAAGGAACAGAAATATAATTCTATATTCCCTTGTGAATGACTAATTTACAATTAAAATGATTGAATTGGAAATATATATATATACACATATACATATACACACATACATACACATACACACACATATAGTCTCCATCACTAGAATACAGCTAGGTTCCAATAAATGCAAAAAATGAAGCTTATAATGTAATTGCATGCATTCAAATTAATACCACTCAAAGTTAAAATTATATACTGTATGGGATGAGTGCAAACTTCTCAATTTGGGGTAGTTAACTTTTCAAATTGCTTCTGTCAATCACTTTTATCTTCCTTTGTCTGTTTTCTCGCCTTGGTGGGACCCTCCCCTTATCTTTCCTTGCTGTCCCAGTTGGGGAAGTATTTGGTGAAGTGTGCCTCTCCATCGATGAGAGGGGAAACAGTCGGGGAGGAGTCGTGACTAAGTTAGGTTATAAATTCCAGCGCTATCTTTTGTAACTGGCCTCTTCTCCATGATGGGTCATGGGGAAGACTGCCGTCTTCTCCCTGGGAAGAGAATAAAGTCCTGTTCTTATCCTAAGAGATCTCTGTGTTTATTTCTTTTCACTAAATTAAGGATGAAGGGTATTTTTCATCCCAAACATATACAGTAGGTTAATTGGTTATGTAAGACCTTTGAGGGCATGTTCTGTTATTTTTTTTTTCTTAATATCTCGAGTGATTATCACAGTGCCTGGAACATATTAAGCACTTACCAAATATTTATTCATTCATTCACTGATTGGTGTGTTAGTAATATTACTGTGGGAAACAACAAGCATAGTGAATGCATAGGATCATAAGGGGATTTTATATGGACTAATACAAAATGAAGAACCAGGAAAATAATAGACACCTAGTGATAACAATAAAAAAAATGGAATGACATGATTGTAACTGAAAAATGTGAAATTATAATGACCAAGCTTAGTGTCCCCCCTAAATATATGAGAATGTACCTCTCTCACTTCTTTCAAAGGTGGGGGGCTATGAGTGTGGAATTCTGCATAAAATATCAAACTTAGTTGTGTTTGGTGTGTTTTGATATGTTGGTTTTCTAAATCCTTTTTTCTTTTGTTATTAAGAGATGGATTTCTCAGAAGTGAGTAATCAGGCATACATAGGATACGAAACCAAAAGTTATCAATAAAAAGTGAAAAAGAAAAAAAAGGAAAATGGAGCTGGACTCTTACAAATGAAACAAGGTAGAGGAAGCCAGACCTCAGGCAGCTTTAGACTAGACTAATCATATGCAAACTAAAAGATAGATGAAAAGTTTTGTATAATCTCTTTGGTATGGGGACAACACCCATGTATTCTTTTGTCATTATAGCTATTTCTGTTTTACTATCCCTACTTCTCCTTCTGGAAGAAAAGGCTTGATTTTCTAGATTATATCATAACTTTAATTAATGATAATGTGCAAAGCAGAAAATTTCAAATGACACTTTAGGAGGAAATATTAAAGATAAAATCTACTCATCTTGGGAGGTTAGTCATAGTCACCCTCAACAAATTGAATAAGTTTCATTACTTAATAGTATTTTAAAAAATAATTAACCCTGGAGTGTATCCTATAGTAAGGCATAAGAGGAAAACTTGAGAGAAATTCCTTATTGCATTTTCCATGTCTAGACAGATTGATTGACTGTTGAGAATGGAAAGAACAGTTCTTTCTTGATATCTTAACCACTATCATTTAGTCATTTGTGACATCTATAAGTCATGCATCTATTTTACCATCTGACTAAAATCATACTGGCACCAACTCAGATTTTCTTTTTCATGCTATAAACTTAGGGGATAGTTCCTAATTTTTTTATTAAAAAATGAGAGGTAGATATATTATTTTATGGTGGCATATCCATTTGTAATGTAAGTGAATTCTACTAAAACCAGTTTTGGGTTTTATTCTACTCTTTGCAGTCAGAGACATGTTTACCAAGTCCTATCTTCTGTTCCTGGTTGTAGAAAGGAAGAGAATAAGTATAACTAGTGCTATTCTAGACAAGGTTCTCAGAATTGTCATTCTTGGTTATAGCCAACCATGTTGGAGAACCAAGTTTTTATCAAAAAAAACCTAGAGAGAAGAGAGTCTCAAGGACAAGAGAGTGATTGTCATATCAATAACTACAGGAAGGCAAGAAAGAGGAGGACTAAGAAAAAGTCATTAGATTTATCATTTAAGAAACCATTGGTAATTTGGGGGAGAGCAGATTAATTTTAATGATTAGATTGAAAGGCAGAATATAGAGAGTTAAGAAAAGACTGAGAGGTAAAGAAGTGTAAGTATCCATTGTAGATAGCATCAAGAAATTTAACCACAAAAGGCAAAAATATATGGGGTGATAGCTAGCCATAATGGGTGGCTAAAGTAAATGATTTTTTTTTTTTACTATGGTGGAGATATAGGCATGTTTGTAGGCAGTAGGAAATGAGCTAGTAGACAGGGAAAGATTGAAGATAAGTCAGAGCATGTGAATGATAGACGGTAATCTGCTGAAGAATATGGGATAGAAAGGAATCATTTGTGCATATAGAGAGGTTTGTCCAGTGTGAGATAAGGAAGAGAGCAGAATAAGGAGTTCTTATTGAATGGCCTCAATTTTTTTAAGTGAAACATAAAGTAAGGTTCTCATTGAGAGGGTAAGGGGAAAGGGAACCATGGGAAGTTCAACAGGGAATGGAAAAGTTGGGAAAAGTGAGTGGCATAGCAAGTCGACTTGGGGGGTGTAGACTTCTGAATCACATGAGCAACAAGATGGAGGACTAGAAATTTTCTCTAATCCTTATGACTTCATAAAACTTTTCCAAGATAAGAATTATGTGCCAGAGATAAAGCAATTTCAGCTGTCTCCACAATCTAGAATGCCAAAAAGCCCCATTGAGTATAAAAATTTGATGAAGTAACAGCAGATGGCTAATCAATAACTTTTAATAAGCTCTTCAAAACCTACTCCACTGCTACCCACCCCTACCAGATATAGTACTATACAAGCTGAACCATGAGTTTGCAAGAAAACTCAATTGTACACTTCAACCTCCCTCATCCCCATCCCAGGCCAGAGTTACAACCTCTAAATAGCAGATATTTGTTGCGGCAGAGATCATGTTAAGCTTGGTAAGCCATGAACTTAGTGGAGTGGGAAGAGGATGAGAATCTCTAAGATTCATATTCCAGGGAAACAGCCATCAATGGGAATTAAGGGGGGGAGGAGGTATAATGAAATTACCAAAGATCTCAGGAGAAAGAAAAATCAGTTAAAGACTTGATCAAGTATAAGCAGATAAATCAACTGGCAGAAGATAAATCAAATATCAGAAGAAAATACACCCTTAAGATCAAGGAAAAGAGTTCAAGCACCTATGAATAAGTACTACAAGACGAAGGAAAATGAATCAATATCTGATGAGGATTCCCACATAAGCGTGGAACCATAGTAGGGTATTCCTGAGTGGTTTCAAAGATAGATAAAAATTGGGAAAGCATGGTTGGCTGTGGCTTGCATGCCAGAAAACAATTGGCACTATAAAAAACTTGAATCCACGGTAGTTAAATCTCACCAAAAAAGACAAAAGTGGAGGTAATTCCCTGGGAGCGTGTGAATACATGGATATGAAAGGCAATCAGGAAGACATATGAAAGTATTGCCTTGCCCCGTTGAGAATCCAACTGATATTACAAAATATAAATTTGTAGTGGACCCAGTGAACACAGTTTCATTATCTTTTACATCTTTGCCCAACAGCACATGAGTAGAAGCAAAGACAGAAGGCAATAGGAGTAATCCAGGACTATGGTTAGGGCAAGATTAAAAATAAGGAAAGGGGGCAAGAACCTCAAGGGAGAAGATAGTATAGAGTTGAACTAGTTCACCACAGGGTCAAAATAGGGAAGGAAGGAGAATATAGGCAGTACAACAATAATGGCCCAGGAAAGAATTTAGAAGTTGAAGGCTTGAAGGTTGTAGTGAGGATAAAGAACAGGGTTTGGGTTAGCAAGGTGTAGCAGCAAGCACCCTAGCGTACCCAGGATGGCTGCTAGCACAGGTTCTTAGATCAGCTTTTCTAAAGGAAAGCAACTCAAAATGGGTTAACAATCTTACTTTAATCAAACATATCATTTACCTAGTTCAGGGGGAAAAGTCAGCACCCAGAACTTCAGAGAATACAAATAGAAGTTACAAGCAGACAAAAAAAAATACAGACAGAGAAACAGACCAGGGCTTCCAGCCTTCTGACCATTATTACATCCATACCTAGTTAGTTACCAGAGAGGGAAGCACCAACATCTGGGTTTTCAAAGCCAGGGGGCTCAATGGCTGCCCAGAGTCTCATCTGGCCAAATCACACAACTCTTCCCAAAGTGAGTCCCAAAGCAAAAATTCACATCAGGGTATTCATAGCCTTCTCCTGGCTCAGAGAATGTCACAACCCTCTTGACCCACTGCCCAATCACAAAGTAACAAGGTGTGGGCATTCCTGAAAAACAAGATTCCCGCCACAGGCTCCATGTGACCACATTCAGCCTATTAGGGGGCAGAGTATATTTTCAAATCAAGGAAGGTTCTCAGATTCACTTAAGTCTATCAAGTAGCCAAGGGGCAGGGAAGATCTTCAAATTCCCATTCCCATAATACAAAGCACAGGGAGAGGTGCCATAACAACAGATTGTAAACAGGTAAGGGAATTTCAGAATTCATGAATATAGACGTTGTGAAGTTGTGGGTGATGGTAAGATCAAAGGTATGACCATTTCTGTACACACATGAGGTCAGAAGGAAGAAGAATAGATAATGATAAATCAGTAATTTTAGGACCTGGAAGGCTAGGATATTTGAGGGAACATTAGTACGTATGTTGGAGTTCTTTTATATGAGGTCAGGAGCTGGTAACTTTTTTTCTCGGTAGAGGGTCATGGTAATTTCCCAGCATATCTCTACTGACCATAACCACCATTGAATATACTCTTGTAACAAATAAAAACAATTTTACAAAGTTGACTGATGACATAACTGTGTCTGACAGCATGTGCAACAATCAGCACCGGTAGTCATCCATATTTCTGATTGGGACCAAAATTGTTCAGTGTAATTAATCAAAACTCAGTTGTCTTTTCCTGTTGTTTTCATTTATATTATTTTCACTATTGTTTTCTAGTCCTGTATACTTCATGCTGCATCAGTTCTTCCAAGTCTTCCCACATTTCCCCAAATTCTTCATATTTATCTTTCTTTCAACACAATATCCCAGAACATTTATACACCATAATTTGTTCAACCATTTCTAGTACTTTTTCTATCAGCATATTTCTAAAGTAGAAAGTTATCCTCACCCCAAACATCTTAAACCCTCAAACTGGAGGACAATTTAAGGCTTCTTTGAAATAAATTCAGTTTTATTTGACTAAAATCTATTTGCACTAAATTACATGAGCAAGGAATGTGAGATTGGCAGAGTAGGATCTTTTTCATGTCTTTCGGTGGAATACCTCTTGTGAACCACCCAGGAAATACTGGAAGGTGGGAGGGATTTGCTGCCCTTCTTCCTAGACACTCTCCCTTCTTATCCAGTCGTGCATCAATCCAACCACTTTCCTCACCCCAAACTATACCAAGCTCTTTTTCCTTCTCTCTCCAAGATCTCTACAATTCATCAGTCACCATCACCTCTGTTTCCTTCCCCCAGACCCAAACTGACAAAGGATACATACCTAAGATTGAGAATCACTCCAGTGCCAATCTTGAACTCACTGATTAGGCAATAGCAGTGTAGATTTATCAACCCACATGGGGGTTTAACAATGGCTCTTGTTCTATATTTACACACTGTCAATCTCAAACGCCTGAAAGCAACTTGGTTCAAATTCCACATTCTAAGAAAATGGCATGCAAGAACTAACTGTTCCACAGTGGGGCAGCAATTCCATATATATTCCAATGCTTGAGTATCTGTCTCCTTGGTTTTGTTTTTTGTTTTGTTTTTTTTCTTCCTGAAGCCTTTATCTCTGAACGAAAACATGGAATCTATGGAACCATAATAATGCCCCAGGGCCAAGGGAGGCTCAACACTGTCAGAAAACAATTTACTTTCCTATGAGGTGCTCCTTCCCAAAGTAGTTCCTCACTGTGAATATCAGCCTCTCACTAAAACCCCTTTCATTTGATATAGGCTGCTTTCTCTGCCTAGGGGTGCAATGTACTCTTTCACCTGAAAAGTAGCCACCTAACTCCGGAGTGAAATTAGCAAAGACTGGTCCAAATCCTCTAGATTATCTTTAGCTGTACAAGAATGGGGGTGAGGAGGGCTCATTAAGCATTATGCACACCATGGGGGCTCTCTGAATTCTTGATGATGACGATAAACAGACGAGAATATAAATCTCAACCCAGGAGGCCATGAAAGTAGAAGATAATCTGGACAAATGTCTGTGACTTCAGGTTATGTAAACAAGAAAAATTTATTTACAAAACAGCCTGGAAATGTTAGTGGTACTAAAAGAGATGGTATATGGACACAATCCAAGTCCCAACACTGCTGAATGAGTTGGAACAGTGATATATCTCTCTAAGCTACTATAAGTGTAGTTTTTGATAGGCTCCAGTTGAAGGTTGGGAAATGGTGAATTGGAACAATTAATCTGATGCCACTCAGTCTTGATCTGGTGGTGTTTGAAGAAGCCAGACTCATTTGAAATGCTTGTGTTTTGACAATGCCAGCCCGCATAAAGCAGAAGCTTAAAATGGCATTGCTCCCAGATTTAAACCCATTTGGCAGCATCAAGCAACTTAGGGGGACTTAGTTGTGGGCTCTGTATGTTTTGTTCCAGAAGGAAACAGCTTGGGAATAGCCTCTTACATTCTTGCCATCTCCATGCCTTGGTTTTCCTGCTAGTGAACAGCTGACCTATGAGGGTTTGGAAACAGTTGTGAAAAGGTCAGGATGTCCTCATCTTTCCCGGTCAGAGGAGCTTTAGTGAATGTGCAGGAGAATGCCAGAACTGAAGGGAAAGAAGAAGAGGACGTGCTTTTTGGGCATATGTATAAGTTGACAAAAAATGGCACCACAAACAATCACTTTGGTATTTGGAGCCATATTAACTATTAAATTGTACCAATGATCTGAGCAATTTGGTCACTTAGAAAACTGTCATTGAGATGTGTGTGTGTGTGTGTGTGTGTGTGTGCGTGTGTGTGTATTGGGAGGGGCGGGGAATTCGAGAAAATGGAAGTTTACAGGTCATGTAGACCTAGTCTCCAGTTCCAGCAGAAATCTAGCTGTACCTTAGGGTCAGTCAGTTGATGTTTATGGAGTAGCATTGGTACACAAAACACTAAATGTCTGAAAAGAAAGAAATACAGGATAAATAAATACATGTGTACTCTTAAACAGCCCATACTCTTAAAGGGAGTAAGAGGCAAAAGCACACCCAGAAAACAAAAACAGAAAAGAAACATATACAAAGCAAAACTAATTAATTAATTAAATCTTCTTGCATCCATCCCTTTCTATCCACAAAGCCACTACCCTAATTCAGGTAAGGGCCTCTCACAGGGGCTACTGTGATAACCTACTAATTATTCTCTCCAGCTTAAGCCTCTCCCCACTCTGATTCCCCACACAGCTGCCAAAGTGATTTTTGTTAAAAACAAAGATCTATCTCATTCTCCTACTCAATAAGTCCCAGTTGCTCCCTAGTACCTCTAGGATCAAATGGAAATTCCTTTATTTGGTATAAAACGCTCTTCACAACCCCGCCCTTTTCTACTTTTCCAGTCCTTTTACACATTACTCCCTTCTACATACTCTGTTGGTCAGCCATACTGACCTATTTTCTCCTGTTTCTGTGCCTTTGTATTGGCTCTCCCCCCATATCTGAAATACTTTCTCTCCTCCTCTCTGTATCTAAGAACTTCTAGGTTCTTTCAAGACCAACTCCAAGTGACATCTTTTACATAAAACCTTTCCTAACCCTATGCTGAATCTCTATAATCGTGGATATTTATTTGTACGTGCAATCTCTGTACTAGACTATAAACTCCAGAGGGATAGGAGCTTTGTCTTATTTATCTTCGTTTATCCCTTAGTTCCTGGTACTATATTGCCTCAATTTGTTGAATTTAAGAATATTAATTTAAGCATGTGAAAAATTAGAAGACAACATAAAAGAATATAGAGTAGTATGTGTTTCAGACCTAGAAGATCTTATCCAATCCTTTTCTGTGGTAAAAGTGAAAAATTGTTTATAAAAGAAATAATAAGTATCTCACCTAAGTCTACACTGGTAGAAGAGCTGAATGAATGCTGGATTTGCTATCAGTGGACCTAGGTTCAAATCCTGACTCTGACAAAACCTGCATGAGCACAATTATCATTAAGAGCTCTCACCAGTATGTCCGCATGGCTATGACTATCAATTGGTATCATTATTCTGCCAGACTTAATAAGCTCTTTTAGAAAAGGGTATTACAAAGGTCATATAATAAAAATGATCAGTAAATTCTACAGTTGTCTATGCTCTCTGTGTTCTGTATTTCACATTTGTGAATAAATTTTTCCTGAATTCAACAAAAGTCTGACATGCACACATCTATACACAGGGAAGGGAAAATGGACTCAAGCTTGGAGGGGTGTATGGCAAAGTGTTGTAAACTCACAGCTCATGACTGCTGAAAGTTCTTTATTCCTCACATCGTATGTTCATACAGTTCCCCTTGGGCTTCCCTTCAAGGTTCCTTGTAGAGTCAAGAAGCTGTCTTTCCTTAGTGTTTACAGTTTGTACTTGGCTCCTAATGTAGTCATTGTCACCACCTGCCACTATCGTGGACAAAATGCTAGGATCAGGATGCCAATGGGAAGACCCAAGTCTTTGAATTTCACCCTTATACAAAATATATCATCTAAAAGCTTATCTGCTAGTAGTGTTATTGGCAAGTATTATTATACTAACAGCTTCTCCTCTAGTAGTGTTATTGGCAAGTATCATTATACCATTTCCCCCTGAGAATCAAAAATTACTTGTAGCAACTTTAGTAAGTCCCATTTATTAAGAGATGGAGTCATGACTAAAACCCAGAACTTTTATCAGATAGGTTAATGTTCTTTCTACCTGCTATGGTTCCACATACTTCAACACTAATAGCAAGTCAAATTCTTAGAACACTTAAATGTTTACAAATTGCTGTCTTCAAAACAATCCTATAAGGTAGGTAGTACAATTATTATTATGTCCATTTCACAGATGAGGAATTTGAGACCTGGAGAAATTAAATGAAGTATTCAGCATCACACAACTTGTGTCAAACTAGGATCCAGACTGATGTCTCTCCTGAAACCAAATCCTATGTTCTTTCCTCTATTCTATTTCTTCTCCCAAGCCTTCCTCTAGTCTCCACTTGAATATTCCCAATATTTGTATTCATGTTGCAAAGCTGTCACTAGACATCACATATATTGTGTATCTAGGTCTCCTTCATCCTCTCAAGTGGCTCTCTTCTTTAAAATTGCCTAAATAGAGTTCAGAAGGTGCTCTATTTAAAGAAGAGTACAAGAATGACATTCTCTGATCTTAATACTGGTAGTCTATTACATGCACTGCTATGTACATGATAAGAAAAGGAAGTCGAGAGAAGGTCACTACGACCCACATTCACTTTTTTTCTCTCTTCTATACTATTCACAAACCAACTCTTCCACCTAGCCATTCTCTACAGGGTCTTTCTGAGTTTCACTCTGAATCTCTTCTTGATTTACTCTTCCTCAATCACATCTCCTCTCCTTTATCATTAGTGAACTTCTCCAGTCCCACTCCCCATCTCATTATTGTTCTCTCACTCCACTCTACACACTGACTTACAAACAGTAGTTCTTAGTTCTCATTCATTCCTTCACTACTTTCAGGCCAGGTTCTAATAATCAAAACAAGTGCTGAGGCTACCCTTAAAGAGGACAGGGTATAACTGGAGACAAGGTCCTGCTGTGTATAGTTGTTATTTTGTGTGTATCTGTTTGATGAGAAAATATATGACAGTACTTACTGAGTGAGCATATGGGTTTAGGGACATCTTTAAAAACAGCACAGTTATATATGGGTCCAGGGTCCAAAAGTTGGGGTTCAATGGAATATGTGATAGTACTGTTAGGTGAATTCAGAACTGGTTGAATTAATAGACATTAATAGACTAATGAGCTGATCTTAAAATAAAGGAATGGCTCAAGTGGAATGCCCAAGAAAATATATCCTTGGCCTGCACTGGTTAATATTTTTATCAATTGTTAAGTCAGAAGTGGCCAATATGTGGTTCATGAGCCATATACAGCCCAGAACACTCAAAGTGTGGTCCAAACTAGATTAAAATGTAGTTTCTAACTGATTTTTATGTGTTTATATATTAATAAAAAAGAAATATATAAATGTGTAATTTTCTAAATCAATATGTGACCCATAGGTATCTTTATCTATGGTTGAGTGGTCCCATTTTCTGAGTTTGATGCCACTGATTTACCATTTATGGCATGGTAATCAAATTTTTTAAATGCTGCAAAGCATAGAGGGATAACTAGCACGTTGGATGACAGTCATGACCAAAAAAGAAAAGCTGAAAAGAGGGGCAATTCTAATAAGATTAAATTTAAAGATGTATACTTGGATTAAAAAAAATAAAACTTCCCAGATACAATATGGGTATTGTGTGAGTAAAGAACAGTTGATAATCTGCCTGCCAGTAAGAAACAAACATGAGTTTAGCCTCTGACACATACTTCATGTGTGGTCCTAGGCTAGTCTCATAACCTCTCATAACCAGGGCAGACAGTTATGTAAGATCGCACGTTGAAGAACAGATGCCTATATGTATTGGTAGAGGGAGTTTCAATGATGGTACATCCTTACACAAAAGAATTCCACGGTCCCAATCATACTCTCTCCAAAAAAATTCTGGGATTTTCTTGGACCAGAAGGTAAATATGAGGCAAAGGTGTGAAATGGAAGCCAAAATATATTTCAAGAAGAATAGTGTCCAGAGCTATTGTTTGTCTGCAGTTTCCTTGGTCAGACATCTTAGAAAGGACACTGAAAATTTGAAATGCAGAGTACAACAACCAGGATAGGGAGGGTTTTTGAGATGACATCAGAATAATTCTAGGGAAAAGAATCTTACCTATATAAACAAAAATATTTGTAGTAGCTCTTTTTATGGTGGCAAAGAATTGGAAATGGAGGTAATACCTATCAATTGCAGAACTGCTGAATAATGTATGGTATATGATTATGGTAGAATACTATAATGATATGAGAAATGAGGAGCAAGATGGTTTCAGAAAAACCTGGGAAGAACTGTATGAACTAATGCAGAGTGAAGTGAGCATAATTAAGAGATCATTGTTCACAATAACAGCAATATTGTAATAATGAAAAACTATGAAAGACTTAGCTACACTAATCAATACAATAACCTGAGACAATTCTGAAGGGCTCATGAAGGAAAATACTATCCATTTGCAGAGAGAGAATCAATGCAAATTAAAATATATTTTTTCACTTTTAAAATTTTTCTTTTTTATGACATGACCCATATGGAAATGTGTTTTGCATGAGTTTGTATGTGTAATTGATATATTGCTTGCTTTCTCAGTGAATAAGAGAGGAGTGGGAGAAAGGGGTAGAATTTGGAGCTCAATTTTAAAATTATGTTAAAAATGTAAAAAAATATTAAATTTAGCTTAGATATTTGAGCCAGTCTTTCACTATTGTTAGAGTAAATGTTATATTAGTAATAGAGAGAGAGAAGTACAAAGTCAGAGTGGGTCTTAGGGCAGAGGCAGCACCAGAATGGGAAAGCTGAAGAGTGAGGAGTCAATGAAATATCACAAAACTCAATACTTAAGTTCATGTACCAGGAGAAGTCCTCAGTGACTCACTGCAAGCTTATTTCCTGATTACACAGAATTCTAACAGGCCTGATTATATGGTTTCATGGACCATATTCACAAAGATAAAAAAAAAAATAAAACAAATAGTAAAGAGGACAATGTGAGTCAAAAGCACGTTTGTCCCATGGGAAATCAGGGATTGCCTTGGGGCCTCTTGGTTTCGGAGTCTCCCTGTTCCCGTAAGAGATAAGGAAGTGCTGAGGGTCACAGCCCAGTTGCCAGCTCACAAGGAAGTCTCCTACAAGACTGTTCGCTTGATGAGCAGCAGCTGACATGACTGGTTTGGCCCCCCTCCATTGGTCCATACCCCCTGTACACTAGGAGATCATGCTCGAATCATGTTGTCCTTAGAGTATAAAAGGAGAATGCCACTAGGAAATAAAAGATAGCTGCTGTGCACTCTCGCCTCTAGTCTCTTCAGTCCCTCCTGAGAATACAGCCTAAGGCTGGCCCTTAGGCTACTGAACTGAGTGGCCATTGCAAAATAGTAGTTTGGTGTTGTTTAATATGTGGTGAAATAACCTTCATCACCATAATAATTTGCTGAAGGCAGTATGATAGCACTCTATAATAGCTGATGTTCATTATAGTGCTGATGTTCATAATACAATGGGATGATGGTCCTTACTTTTAATAAAAGTTTATTTTCCACTTAGTCTGTCTAAGAAAGTAAGGAAGTATATAAAAGATAGATAGATAGATAGATAGATAGATAGATAGATAGATAGATAGACAGATAGATAGATAGATAGAATGAGAATGGTTCTCATAAAGAAGTGTAGGTAGTAGTAGGAGTAAGCTTCAATTCTCTGGAAAATTCACTTGTAAAATATTTGCTTCATGAATGATGTAAATTTAATGAGGGATATGCATGTGGGCTTATGCATGCATAAATTTTTATATGAAAGTTTAACATGACATCCAGGTTCTACAACCAAAAAGAAAATGAAGATGATTTAAATGAATGTGCTGATCAAAAGGAAGAAGGGGAAGATATTGGGATCAGATTCTTATAAACAAAATAAACCAAAGAGACAAAATATTGACATAAAAGAGTATGTTTGTGTATGTACCTGTGTGTATGCGTGTGTATATGTATGTATGTGTGTGTGTATACTCACAAAAACATAGATGTATGTATATCTACACACATAGATATGTTTGTATGTAAAGTCTTGGGGCAGATGGATTTATAAGTGAATGCTATCAAGCATTTAAATAACAAGCAAAATATTTTATAGAATTCACTAACATATAATCACTAGACAGTAAAAATTATACTCAAAAATAGATCAAGAAGGTATTATATGCATAATATATATGAAAATATTAACAGAAGAAAATACAAAATTAATATAACTCTTAAGTATGAATGGATTATAATATCCCAACAAAAAGATATAAAATAGAGGCATAAATAAAAAAGCAAAATCATGAAGACCTAAAGCAATTGAAAATTATGATGATGAGGACTTTCAGGCAAGATAGCTGCCTGAACAGAGGTTAATCATGCAACTCTAATATAATCACTCTAGAAAAAACTTGAAATTTACACCAGATTAAATTATGAACAAGAAATTAAGAAAAGAATAATGGTGACTTCTTTTACCTTGGAACTGCACAAAAAGCTCTCCAGAAGCCCAAAGGCAGTAGGAAAAGGCACCACCAACAAAACCAACTCCATTGTATCAAATAAGCCCAGCCTCCCTTTAAGAACGTTGATAAGCCAGAGACACACGCAGGCTACAAGTTTCAGTGTCTGGAGGCAACAAGAGTGAAGAATCCTCTGAGAAAGATTCATGTGATCAAAAAATCCCAAGATGAGGATCTTGGAAGTTTCTTGAATAGACTATGACCTAAGTGGTATGACAGTGCTCAGACCAGGATGTATCAGGCTTCCAGAGGTCTCTAGCATTCTATTCTAAGATACTTTAGAGAACTCTAGAGACCTAGAGCATTAGATATCATAGATCCAAGGGTGAGGAGGGACAGCTAACTCTTGAAGTGGAGATTAACATGGAACCCAGACTGCCCTGGGGGAGAACAATTAGGGACAAATCATCCAACACAAAAGCACACAGTCCATAGCATAAAGGCCAAATTCAGGAACTAAAGCTGAAAAGATGAATAAATCAGAGAAAATGGAATGGCATTTAAAAAAATTGTAGATACAGAATAGACATCCTCATAAAGGATTCAAGTAATTTCAGGGCAACTAAAATAGTGACTCAGAAAAAAAGAAAACAAACCCTAATTTTCCATACAGAATACACAAATACCTTAGCAGAAATGAAGCAAGAGGTGAAAAATAAATAAATAAAATCTCTGGGAAAAATTATAAAGAGAATAGTGTACCTGATAAATAGTAATCTAAAGAATAGATTACGAAAAAATTAAATGGGCCAAACAAAAATACATGACTCCATGAGACAGCAGGAAATATTAGAACAAAAAAAAGTTTGAAAAAATTGGAGAAAATCTGAGACCTAAAAAAGTTAAATATAAAATCTAATATAAAAATAAATTGATCTGAAAAAAGTTAATGAGAGATAACTTAAGAATCATTGGACTCCCTGAAAACCACACACTTGTGCATACACACACATACACACACACACACACGCACAGATTGGACATTTTATTTATTTTTTATTTTTTTGCTTTTTGGAGGGGGAAAGCAGGGTAATTGGGGTTGAGGTCAGATGACTAGTAAGTGTTAAGTGTCTGAGGCTGTATTTGAACTCTGGTCCTCCTGACTCCAGGGCTGGTGCTCTATTCACTGCTCCACCTAGCTGCCCCTAGACATTTGATTTTTAAAAAATCCCAAATCAGGAGGATTCTGGAAAGATGGCAGAGTAGGTCAGAAAATTCCAAGCTCTCAAGATTTTCCCCCTCAAAGCAAGGAATAGTTTACTTGTCAGATTTATGGAATAGGAAGGACTTTATGACCAAAGAAGAATTGGAGAGCATTACAA